>ML782910.1:475204-505217 GCA_009831015.1 Picea engelmannii | reverse complement strand
ATACATTACAGGTTCAAAGTTATGATTACTTCAAGTTAGGGTTGTTGACTAATCCAAAACTAAGCATGTGAGACTAAAGAAAAGTTTGATGAAAATGCTAGTCTCTTGTTTTTAAAGTTAAGGAAGGTTTGTAGGAATGTGATAATATACACCAGGTCTATTACAAAGCTACAAATAATATTTGGATGATGAAATTGATGAGGGATTTTGGTGTTGGTACATGTTGAGTACATGGTTGAGACAAGTAGTTGATGAGCTGGCGCACATACATGAGGTGTATAGTTGATGATGTTGGTACATATTGATGAGTCATAGTTGATGAGTAGTTGAAACATGAATGGTACATACTTGGTACATGGTTGGATGCACTTGTTTATGGTACAGGTTGATTACAGGTTGGTGCATGGTTGATGCACTTGTTTATGGTACAAGCTGATTACAGGTTGAGGTACAGGTTGATGCATGGTTCAGATTTATTGGTACATGTTTACAGTGGTAAATCTCACAGTGATACTGTGACAGTGGTTCCATCATTCTACTTCTACTTCAGGGTGACAGGACGGAGCAAGGACAAGTGGTTGTAGCCACCTTCCGGTTGTAGCTAGAGAACATTGGGGGTTGTAGCCTCCTTCTGGTTATAGCCAAAGAATTGGGGAGTTGGAGCTTCCCTTAGGTTGTAGCCTGAGAAACAAGGGGGTTGGAGCCTCCTTCTAGTTGTAGCTGGAAAACAAAGGAAGTTGGTGCTTCCAATGATTGTAATTCTTCAAGACATATAAGAAAAAGCATTATGTGGTTTTCTCCCGATTTGGGTTTCCACGTAAAACACTGGTGTACTGTGTATGTGTGTGATTGTTTATTTCTTACTGCTCATTATTGGATAATAATTCTACATTGATATAACATTTGAAGAAAAAGGATTATAATTACGCTATTACTGATTCACCCCCCCTCTCAGTAATCCAACAACCTCTGTAGGGAGTTATTCTTAGAACTAGAAAACTTAGTAAAGTTTATTGCTTTGCACAGAAAGGGAAAGGTTTCAAGCTTTCCATTACTCACGCACCAGGCATAAATTTCTAGTTGTAGTATAGTAATTTACATCCTTATTATTCAAGTATTAGAACATTTAAATGGTAAATTTGAGAATTTACCAGTAGTTACTAGACTTCACCATTTGTTCAACTTTGTCCAGAAAACATAGAATTATGCATTTACATTTATAAATTTATGCAAATTATTTGTTTAAATTATTTTCCAGAATATTATTTCTTGGAAATAAAATCCTCCATGGTAAAACTATGTTTTTACCAGAATTTACTAATCTCCTATTTACATGCATCTCTTTGCTATTTTAAGGGATTAGTTTCTATTCCCAAATATTTCCCCTTTGGACATAAAATCTATTTTTTAATTCATGGTAAAATTTCCTTTCTTACCACATTCTAATTAGGCTTAATTAATCATAATGCATTAAACTCTAAATTTCATTTATTTCAAATTTATAGCTTAAATTTTCATTTCTCATTATTTTATTATTATTTATTTTTAAAATACTTTGCCTCTCTTTAACATTGGGCTTATTTCCTTAGTATCAACTAGGGGTATGAACTTCTTTCAAGTTTCGAGTCTAGTATATTTTTCCATACCAACAAAGAGACCAAAGTCAGTTGCCCGACCTTCAAGTTTCTAACATAAATTGCATTTTCCTAATTACCAAGTTGCTCTATGAGGATTTTAGTGGCTTGAATTTACTAATACTTGGGTATTTGTTCATATAAATTGTGACATGTGATCATCCAACACTATGTTCCTAATCTAAGTAATAACCCATTACTAACAAATTCCTTTTTCAAATAGAGATAGGTAGAATACCAACAAAAGAATATGTTTTCCAAACTTTGTTTCATATTTCCCAGCTAGCCAGACAATCAGAGTGACAATTCCATCATTTGAACAGGATAATAAATTTTGCAATTATCTCACACAAGAAATACATAGTATTGAATAAAATTTCCATCGAAATACAAGACACAAAAAACACTTATATGAAACTTAGAAATCATTGGCAATTGTTGAAGGGTGTGCCACTTTCCACCCATTTGTATGCACAAACTCTCTTGGTGTATTCCACATCTAGCCACACCCTAGACATAATATGATGCCATCAGTGAGAGTTATTTTTTTTCTCAACAAAAAACAAGGGATGGAGGTTACTCTCCTTCTCCCACAAGAACCTAGAAGTCCAGTCTTCTATCCACCAAGCAAGGGGGCATGTTGTGATTGCTTCAATCAATCACTCAATTTATTTACATCCCTGTTTATCATCTTGATTAGAAGACACTTCCCAACAGTTCTTGTACCCATAAAAAAAAAATTCTCAGTTCTCTTTCGAGCCAAAGAGTTGCACACACTCATGTTATTAAAATATGGTCCCCTATATCCATTTGTGTGTCTCATATACCTTATGCCCATGATTTTACTCTTTTTCTTGCCTTCTAAAACAATATTTCATGGGTCCATTTCCCAATTCATGGGTCAGATAATTTTTTTTCCAGATGGGTACTCTGCCCATCTCCTCATTGATTCTTGAGCAAGACTTCCCAAATACCATCTTGACTGGTAATTAAATTATCTTGGACAAACGGTTGTTTTGGGTCTGAGCATGTTAAATATAGTAGAGTATTGGTCTGGTAGGGGTCATCTCAACCATTACTAGTTCCCCTCACCATCCCCTCTCAGGCATCATAATCTACATTAGCAACACCTTCAACACTTGTTCAACAATTTTCATTTTATTTCACAGAAGAAAATTTTACATTACCTTCTTAAAAAAGGTTAATCATTTTCCAAAATCCACACATAACATACTTGTCCATAGTATTTTAGTAATAACATAATTATATTTACAAGATATATAAAATAAAGGTGTTAAAATTCCCTCCACCTTACAAGAGCCCCTTTCTCGGTGTTCTACCTTCCGTTGTGATCTTTATGTACAAGAATGAACAAAATAAAGTATGCTTGTTTCATGACATCCTCCATTTCCCATGTAGCTTCATTTGGACCAAAGTGTTTACACTTCACCGTGACCTGTGTAATGGTTTTGTTCCCGAGTTGAATTTCTTTCTTGTCTAGTATTCTTTGTGGATATGGAAGGAATTCTCCCTATGGTTCCACCTGGATCACATACCAGTCAATTATATAACTAGAATCATGTACATATTTATTCAATAAAGAAACATGGAAAAAATTATGAGATTTTACCATGGGAAGAAGTGCTTGCCTATAGGCTACATGTCCCACTCTGTCCAAAATTTCGAAGGACCCACAAAACCGAGGTGTCATTTTGGCACAAGTTCCCATCCTCAAGGAACTTATTTTGGGTCTAATTCAAAGATACACATGATCTAGTAATTTGAACTCTACAGGTCTGCATAGCTCTTATGTCTATCCTGAGCTATTTTCAGATTTTGTTTTATCTAAATTACTTGTTGTTCCATCTCCTTGAGCATATCTGTCCCAAGTATTATTTTGTCCACTGGGTTATTCCGGCTGATTGGAATATTGAATTTTCTACCATAGAGAGCCTCAAAAGGAATCATCTTCAATGACTCCTGATAGCCATTGTTGTAAGCAAATTCTACCAGTGTTAGGTATTCTTTCCATTTATTGGGCTGATGCATCACATGCATGCTTAACATGTCCTCTAACACTTGGTTTACCCTCTCTGTCTGTCCATCAGTTTGAGGTTGATAGACTCTACTAAATAATAATTTAATACCCAAACCAACAAATAGAGACTTCCAAAAATTTGAAGAAAATTTTGTATCTCTGTTTGATATGGTTTCCTTAGGTATACCATGTAGCCTAAATATTTCTTTCATGAAAGTATTGGCAATATCTATTTCCTTGCAGGTTGATTTTATAGGGATAAAGTGAGCATCCTTGCTCAGTTTATCCACAACCACCATAATGCAATCAATTTGTTTGGTTGATTTAGGCAATCCAGTGACAAAATCCATGGATATGGTTTCCCATTTCCATTTTGAAATTGTTAGGGGTTGCAACATCCCTACTGGGTGCCTGTCCTCCACTTGAACCTGCTAGAATTCTAAACATTTAAATAAGTAATAAATTATGTCCTTTTTCATTCCTACCCAATAAAATAATTTTTTAGTGGTCATGATCATTTTTTGATAACCAAGATGGCTAGTATATAGTATTTTATGTATTTCATCCATGATGAACCTCTTCAAGTTGTCACAATTTGGGATATACAACCAACCTTTATAGGTTAACTAACCATCATCCAATAGTTGATATCCCCCATACTTCATCCCTGTAGGATCTTTCTTTAGATGTTCCTTTACAGTTTTGAAAAACTCATCTATTTTTTGGGAACCTTTAACCCTTTATTTGATGTCTAATTTACAAGTTCTTATAGCTCAAGCGAATAAATTTCATGCTTATACTGAGGACATCAACCACTCTATTTTATTTTCCCTTAATATGTTTGATTTCAAAATCAAATTCACTAAGGAGAGCCATCCACCTATCTTGTCTAGCATTGAGTTTGGGTTGGTCAAACAAATATCTTAGCCCACTATGGTCTGTCATAAGTATAAATTTTCTTCCTAGGAGGTAATGCCTCCACATTTTCAAAGCATATACTATGGAAGCCAATTCCAAGTCACATGTCACATAATTTATTTCATTTTCTTTCAATTTTCTGGTTCCGTAGCAAACCACATTCCCTTCTTGCATGATGAATCCTTCGAGTCCTTCCTTGCAGGCATCCGTATACACATCGAAGTCCTTATTTGGGTCTTCAATTTTCAACATAGGTGCATTGGTTAAGAGGTGTTTCAACTGCTGAAAAATATCTTCACACTCCATTGTCCAAATGAATTTGACTCCCTTTTTCTGAAGGGAGGTGATTGGATAAACGATCTTAGAAAACACCCTTATGAACATTGTCTATTGTTCTACTAGGACCATAAAGGATATGATATCAATTAGATATTTTGGTGTAGGCCAATCCATAATGGATTTGATTTGTGAGGATCAAATTCCACTCCTTCCTCAGTGATGACATGGCCTAAGTAATGGACTTCTTTTTGGAAAGACTCACACTTACTAAACTTTGCATAGAGATTGTTCTCTCTTAGCACTTGAAGAACTAGCTTGAAGTTCTCTTCATGCTATTATTTGTTCTTAGAATATATTAGGATATCATCTATGAAAACCAACAAAACTATGTCCAAGAACTTGCTGAGCACATTATTCATTAAGCACATAAAAGTGGTCGATGCATTTGTAATCCCAAATGGCACCACCACAAATTCATAGTGCCCATATCTCATCCTAAAGGATGTTTTGTGGATGTTTTCATACTTAATATGGACTTGATGGTATCCCGACCTCAAGTCAATATTGGAGAAAATCATAACACCACTTAATTGGTCAAATAGGTCATCAATTATTGGCAAGGGATACTTATTGGTAATTGTCATCTTGTTGAGTTGCTTGTAGTCTATGCACCACTTGAGTGTGGAATCCTTCTTCTTCACAAATAAGGCTGGTGCTCCCCAAGGAGACACACTAGGTTGAATTTAAACTTTGTCCAACATCTGTTTCAATTGTAGTTTGAGCTCAACTAGTTCTAGTGTACTCATTCTATAAGGTTCTCTAGACATTGGCATCGCTCCCGGTACAATTTCTATTGATAAATTGATGTCTCTTCCTGGAGGTAGACCTAGTACCTCTTCTAGGAACACATCTTTATACTCTATCAATCTAGGATGGTCCTCTAGGATTGGTTTATTATCCTCAACAGAGTTCAATACTTATATTACATACAAAGGACATCCTTTTATGCAGTACTTCTTCACTTCAAGGGATGATATTTGTCTCATTGAGACATGATTTTGGAATTATTGTAGGGTCTTTTTCTTCCCTTCCTCAGCTTCACACTCTAATGTTTTATTGTAACAATCCAACTTGGATTTATGGGAAGCCAACTAGTCCATGCCAATCAACATGTCATAATATCCTAAAGGGAGTATGTTTAGGGTTACTTGGGTAGAAAAACCATTCATAATGAATTGACATGATGTTATAACCTTTGTTACCTTTCTTTTTGTTCCAATGGTTAGTTGTACCAAGAATGATTTAACATGTTTTACTTCCTAAAATTTACATTTTTGAACAGTTTGAGGGGAAAMATAACTCAAATCAGAACTAGGGTCAATTAAAATGGAAAAAATATGGTTGGAAATCATACCTTCCATCTCCACCACTTTATCTTGGTGGTCATCTTGTCTATTATCGAGGGATGCATAAATTTGTGGCATGCTCCTAGCCACATCATTGACTGTGGTATCTTCTTGGATGTTGTAAACCCTCCTATTGTCCTGCTTCCTATGTGGGAAGTCCCTTAGTAAATGTTCATGTCCACCTACGCAACGTTTCAATGGATCTCTCTTTGTTTTACCAGTCTTCCCTGGGACTGATCCAAAGGGGTTATTTCTATTTTGGGATGGAAATATTGTAGGGTTTTTTTCTTCCCTTCCTCAGCTTCACACTCTAATGTTTTATTGTAACAATCCAACTTGGATTTATGGGAAGCCAACTAGTCCATGCCAATCAACATGTCATAATATCCTAAAGGGAGTATGTTTAGGGTTACTTGGGTAGACAAACCATTCACAATGAATTGACATGATGTTATAACCTTTGTTACCTTTCTTTTTGTTCTAGTGGCTAGTTGTACCAATGATGATTTAACATGTTTTACTTGCTAAACATTACATTTCTAAATAGTTTGATGGGAAACATAACTCAAATTAGAAATAGGGTCAATTAAAATGGAAAAAATATGGTTGGAAATCATACCTTCCATCTCCACCACTGAAGCTTGGTGGTTATCTTGTCTATTATCCAGGGATGCATAAGTTTGTGGCATGCTCCTAGCAACAACATTGACTGTGGTAGCTTCTTGGATGTTGTAGACCCTCCTATTGTCCCGCTGCCTATGTGGGCAGTCCCTTAGTAAATGTTCATGTCCACATCCCCAACATTTCAATGGATCTCTCTTTGTATTACCAGTCTTCCCTGGGACTGATCCAAAGGGGTTATTTTCTATTTTGGGATGGAAATTTTTGTTGATACACACTCTTAGTAGGAAGTCTCATCTTATATATTTTCCCATGATTATTAAATATTTAGGATTTAAACCCCTTCTTCTTGAATCCCAAATTACTTTTCTTCTTCAAATCCTTATGTGGTTCTGCCTTGTTCTTGGATTTCTCATAGAAGTACCTTGCCTTCCGAATAATGTCTTCTAGAGTCTTAGGTTCATCAAACTCAATTCTGTCTAGAAAGGATTGAGGCAACCCACTAATGAATCCATGGATCTTCACCTTTTCATATTTTATATAGGGAACATACCTCATTAAATCTAGAAATTTGTTGATGTATTCATCTATGGTAAGATGTCCCATCTTGAGTTCATAGAACTCCTTAGTCTTTCCATCATAGTAAATTTCAGACATGTATTTCTTCTTGAAGTGTTTCTCGAATTGTTTCCATGAAATCTCCTTCTCATGAATTCCTTTCACATTCCTAAGGTCCTCCCACCAAATGGAGGCCTTCACATTCAATATAAAAATGGCTATTCAAGCCTTCAAGTTTTCAGAATAGTCATGGACTCTAAAGTAATTCTTTAAGACAAACAACCAAACTTCTACTTCTTCCCCTTTTTTAATTTCTCCATCAAAAGTGGGTGGTTTGTATTTCTTAAACTCTTGAGGGTCATGGATCTTGGAATGTTTCCTCCTATTTCTTCTCCTCTGAGAATGTGAATTAGTCTCACTACTGGATAGTTCCTTGGAGTTGTCAGCTCCCTCACTAGAATATTCTTTAGATGAATCCTTGACGTTAAAATTCCTCTTGTCTCCACGTTGGGCCTTTTTTGAGGTGTTTCTTCTTGTGTTGCTATTTTTAGGGCCATGTTTTTGTATCTCAGGTGGAATATGGGTTTTCTTGGAAAGATGTCTATCCACATTATTGGCTGTTGGCCCATGTTGGAGTTGCCTTTGTATGTTTGACATGATTTGCAACAAAATTGCATTTATTTCAATTTTCTTTTCTAATTCTTTTATAAGCCTCTCATTGTCTACTTTAAAACTTTGCAATTTTTCCATGAGGCGTCTTACAGTTTTAGCCAAATATCGAGGGATTTCCACAACTCTCCTTTCATCAGACTCTTCTTCTCTGTTATGGGAGCTCTCTCCCATATCATTATGTGTCACCATTATTTATGTTGTAGTTTTCCTTGCTGTCTGCTCATTGTTTAAGTGTTGATAACAAAAATTTTGGTTAGTTAATTATCCACTAATTTATGAACAACACAAGTAGTTTTGTAATTCTAAATTAACTTCATCATCTAACATATAAAAAAAACATACAATTCAGATTTAAACATGTAAAAACAACATAATGTCTCATCCCTCTTTTTAGTAATAAAGTTTAAATAAGCTCTTATGAATAGGGTAGGGTAGGGTTCCTCCTCCTTAAAAGTTCTCTAATAAAATCTATTCGACTCTTTCACGAGCCCAAGTAGGTCAAGTGTTCTTTCTTGCTCTGATACCACTCTGTAACACAATCAAACCCATAAGTACATTTTTAAGGGATGAGTTATTTAATTTTTTCTTTTCCTCAATCATCTCAAAGCCCCTTCTATAGGCTGTCATTGTATTCTGTTCATCAAGAGATTTCCAATGACTGTAACCATGCTCAGAACGAAGCTTTGAATCATAATTATAGTTTCCTAAAGCCTCCAAACTTTTATTTATTGAGTTCATCTTTAGTGCCACGTGGAAACCACATGGTTCCCCATCACCAGTGCCATCCAAAATGGCACTGATGTGGCATTTCCACCTGACCCATATGACTCCCCAGTTCGTTGATTTATATATTTTCCTTTTCATTGGAGTCTTCCATCGGGGTTAGCATATTTCCCACACCTAAACCATTCTGATCGACTCTCTTCGATTACACATACTCCAAAAATATAACCTATAGATCCATCATCCCTCGGGGTTGGAACATCAATGGATTTGGTTACTTTGGAGTCCCCAACTCACATGATAGTTAACAACCCTTATCCTTCTCTAGCTACAATTAGCGTATGTGGGACTTGCGAGGATCTACGAATGAGATTGAATTATTTCTTGCCATCTTGATCACTGCTACCATTATGTACCTATCTCATGACGTGACATATGGCTCAATATCCACTTGACACATGGACCCACCACAATGCGCCACATAATCATATGGTACAAAGGCTTGATTGAACATAGATTGATATTTGTCCATTTCCTATAAACTCATTAAGTTACTTAATAGTTATTTTCTTAAAATATTGCTCCTCAGAATTTATTTATTTAATCCTCATTAGGAATAATTATTTATCCACTAATCAATCACCCCCACGCCCTCCTGTAATTACATTTTTACTTATCCTAATAATTTTGGCCTAGTAATTAATAAGTATTTACTTTCCCTCTATTTCCCTTGGGAATTCTACATCCCGAAAAGGGTTTTGATATTAATTACGCCGAAAGGCGTACACCTATTGACAATGGGCAGATTTAATAGGGGTTTAGTGCTTAATAAGTTTTCTATGGACAGGATTAAATATGGCTGGAATATTCTTAGTAGTAACACAAAATAAATGGCTGTGATTTCAATCATTAGCTTCCTAGCTATTATAAAGACATCCGTTTATGTGTTTACTTTTTTACATTTACCTAATCATATTTAAAAATTACTTTGACAACTAATTGATTGCCATGTAAGTGATTAACATAAATAAAATATTAACACCAGATAAATTAAGCTCAACCGTTTATTTGTTAATCAATAATAAAATTTAATATATTCTTTTAAGGATCATTTTCATCTTATCAACCTTTCGGCGTTGATCAGCCACAATTATGTGGCTGTGCTAGTTTAAATACAACTCTTGTAATGATTATCTTAAAATTTAATTAATCATATTATAACATAATTATATTATGTTCTAAGACAATTAATTAAAATGTAATATACTTAGGTTTAATAACCTTGTTTAGCATATATATCACAAACCCTGGCTTATGACTTCTCACCGAAGTCTTCACGTATATATATATATATATATATATATATTGGGAAAGAAAATGAATTAAAATATATTTAATATTATATATTATTTCAGGTAATTCAAACCTCCATGTGCAATATTATATATTTTATAACCTTACAATATTCAATCTATTGTACTTTGAACTCTTCGGAGTCATGCTCCAAACTCTTCGGAGTCTAATCGTGCGTGTTCCTCTCATTTTTCTGATGGTCAACTATGCCAGTCAACTCCGAAAAGGATTTGAATTAATATTTAATTTTTATAATTCTTACAAGCCTCACGCCATCGCTCCGACAACTTCGCTCTTCATTCAAACACTCCCTTCCATTTAATATGATGGTCAACTTTGACTATCATCTTAGAAAATGATTTGATTTAATTTTTAATTTTTATAATTCTTACAACCCTCACACTATCGCTCTGAAAACTTCTCTCTTCATTCAAACACTCCCTTCCATTTACTCCGATGGTTAAATCCGAAAAGGATTCGATTTAATATTTAATATTGTAATGTTTAAAACTCCATTGGTCATCGCACTCCAAATGTTTTCTCCTTTCTCTGTATTTCGATGTATTGATATTAATATTAATATAACTATTTATATGTTGAGAGAGAGAAGGAGAGTATATTTCCCATGACTTTAATAAATAAAAAGATTATGTTTACCAAAATTCTTCCAAAAGTGCAGAGTGGCTTGTGCAGGGCATTATTCTTAGGACTAGGAAATTTAGTGAAATTTATTACTTTGCATAGAAAGGGAAAGGGTTCAAGTTTTCCATTACTCACGCACTAGGAAAAAATTTCTAGTTGTAGTATAATAGTTTCCATATTTATTATTCAAGCATTAGAACATTTAAATGGTAAATTTGGGAATTTACCAATAGTTACCAGACTTCACCATTCGTTCAACTTTGTCTAGAAAACATAGAGTTATACATTTACATTTATAAATTTATGAAAATTATTTTTTTAAATTGTTTATTACATTTCTTGGAAATAAAATCCTCCATGGTAAGACTATGTTTTTACCATAATTTACTAATCTCCTATTTACATGCATCTCTTTTCTATTTTCAGGGATTAGTTACTATTCCCAAATCTTTCCCCTTTGGACATCAAATTTACTGTGTAATTCATGGTAAAATTTCGTCTCTTACCAAATTCTAATGAAGCTTAATTAATCACAATACATTAAATTCTAAATTTCATTTATTTTAAATTTATAGCTTAAATTTGCATTTCTCATTATTTTATTATTATTTATTTTTAAAATACTTTGCCTCTCTTTAACATTGGGATTATTTCCTTAATATCAACCAGGGGTCTAAACTTCCTTCAAGTTTTGAGTCTAGTATATTTTTCCAAACCAACAAAGAGACCAAAGTCAGTTGTCCGACCTTCAAGTTTCTAACAAAAAATGCATTTTCCTAATTACCAAATTGATCTATGAAGATTTTAGTGGCTTGAATTTAATAATACTTGGTGATTTATTCATACATATTACTGAAGGTGATCAACCAACACTCTGTTCCTAATATAAGTAATAACCCATTAATAACAACTTCCTTTTTCAAACAGAGACGGGTAGAATACCAACAAAAAAATATGTTTTCCAAAATTTATTTCATATTTCCTATCCAACCAAACAATCAAAGTAACAATTCCATCATTTGAACATGATAATAAATTTTTCAATTATCTAGCAAAAGAAATCCATAATATTGAATAAAATTTTCATGGATATAAAAGACACAATTTTTTTTTATCTGAAACTTAGAAATCCCTGGCAACTGTTGAAGGGTGTGCCACTTTCCACCCAACTGTAGGAACAACTTCTCTTGGTGTATTCCACAGTTGGCCACCTCCTATCCAGAGTATGATTCCATGAGACAGAGTTATTATTTTTCTCAACAAACAATAAGGGACAAAGGTTACTCTCCTTCTCCCACAACAACTTGGTAGTCCAATATTTTATCCACCAAGCAAGGGGGCCTGCTATTATTTCTTCACTCAATCACTCAATTTATTTATAGCCATGTTTATCAACTTGATTAGAAAGCACTTCCCAATAGTTCCTCTACCGATAATAATTTATTTTCTCAATTCTCTTCAGAACCAGAGAGCTGCACATGCTCTTCTTCTTCATATATGGTCCCCATACCCATTCATGTGTCTCCTTTTCCTTTTGCCCACAAATTTCCTCTTTTTCCTTTCCTTCTACAACAATATTTCATGGGTCCATTTCCCAATTCGTGGGTTAGTTCATGAAGTTTCTTGATGGGGTACTCTTCCTACCTCTTCATTGATTCTAGAGGAATACTTTCCAACTACCATCTTGATTGGTAATTAAATTCTCTAGGATAGAGGATTGTTCTAGGTCTGGGCATGTTAAATCCAATAGAGTACTAGTCTGGTAAGGGCCATATCGACCATTACTAGTTCCCATCACCATTTCCTCTCATGTATCATAATTCACATTGGCAACACCTTCATAAGTTGTTCAACAACTACCATGTTATTTAATAACAAAAAAATTTACTTTACCTTCTTAACAAAGTTTCATCATTTTCCAAAATCCACACATACCAGACCTGTCCATAGTATTTTAGTAATAAAATAATTATATTTACATGATGGGGAAAAAGGGGGTGTTACAATCCCAGATAGGGATTTGAACCCTCTTCTTATGAGCACCAACCTGACAATATTCCTCAATATAAATCATGATGGAATGCTCACATTTTCCTGGTGTGTAACCCACTCGCCATGGTACATTTAATGAGGATAACCCAATACAAAAGTACATGTATCTATGTACAGATGTAGGAATTTACCCTAGATAATGAAGCAATCCTGGTCAGGCTCCCAATACCGGACCAGTTGGTCTAGTAACATATCAATTTATCCCAACATTGGGCAGCGACACTAACAGAGAGACTTCAAGGTCATATTGTCCCCTTGTGCGACATAGACATTTTCTTCATGTTTCCTTTCCTTCCATTCAATCATATTTAGCTAGTTGTCCACATCCAGTAGACAAGTAAAAAAAAACCCATCAGTCCACAGATGCCTAAAAACCCAACCTTCCTATTAAAACCCCCCTTTACAGGTCCACGATAGACCCACCTAAGGAATTTTTCCTTGGCTGCATTGGAAACCCTAAGGGCATCACACAGGGTCCCATGTGAAAACCTCAGGTCGTCACAAGGAGACCCACATGAAAATTCCCAGGTGTCGTGTGAGGCTTCTGTTGGGGCTCAGAAATGTTCTATTTTCATCCACCTTTCCCTTCATTATTCTTCACATTTTGTCGCCCCATTAACCTTTGACAATATCATTTCATAAATATACTTGGGTTTCACCTTATTATTTTCCACTTTATTCATTTTAGTATTTAAAAGGAATTTGTGATTAAATGTCAGAAAATCAACATGTTTTCATATATATCTCAAATATGTGTGAGCTTTGTAATGTGTAGGAATATGAGAAGGATTAATTCAAAAGGACTTCTTGAATACTTCCTCCACCATTTCAAGATTTGAGGAGATAATTCAAGCCCATTCCAAGGAGAAGATCATGGAGATTTGGTTGGAATATCTTATCCAAGATATATGAGAGATATATGTGAGGATTTGAAGGGATTATATTTTGTAATAATGGGAAATAGGTTGAGACAAAAGTGGATCTGTAATTATGAGATGGTTATCTTATCTTCAAGGCTCTCATGTATAAAAGAGAGYGCTCTCTCTTCACGAGGATTTAGTTAGATTATGTAATTAGAATCAGATTAGTCATTAAGATTCGAAAGAGAAAGGGATTCTTAGATTTGATTCATGGTTTTGGTTTTCATGCTTTCATTATTCTTTTATAAAGATTGATTTGATTATTATAATATAAGATTGCTTCATTGGTGAGATCTCACATATGTTGTTGTGTCATTCAACTCTTCACATGTTGTACTTGCTTTTCCTTCATTTAGTTCTCCATTTCTAGATTAATTCCATTTACGCAATTTCCCATTCTTAGAGTAATTTCATTTACACAACTAGATTAATTCAATTTCATTCGTGTGTTAGATTAATGATTCAATTTCAGTCGTGTGTTAGATTAATGATTCAATTTTAGTTGTAGCTTAAACGTTATATTAGATTAGTCCCGCTTCAATCTTGCATATACTTTTTGTGTGCTTCGTCAGTTTACGAACCCTGGGTTGACAAATTAGATAGTTGGGAAAGTACTACAACTCAATTAAAACAACATTAGTTTGACCCAATATAACGACTGTCATTCCCTTGTCACGATTGTTGTTCCTTTTGTAATAAGTGTTGTTCATTTGAACGAAACAATTGTCGTTCCTTTTGTTACGATTGATGTCCCTTTGCAGGGGTTGCATCTTTGGAGGACAGGTATTGAAAATGGAAGGTAAGAACCTACGTAGGCGACAAGTAAAACGCTTGTGCCAGTGCCTACCTTGGGATTATGCATAGAGGTTATATTTTAGGACATCTTTAGAGCCCAACATTTTGGCGTCGTTGCCGGGGAAGCATAATGGATTGAGTTATTAGTTTCTTTTTTAATTTGAATTCTTGCAAGTGTGATCTAGACGTCTTGATAAGGGGTCATAGAAGTTCATGGCAGGAGACTCCTCATGTTCTCCCTACCAACTAGGTAAAAGTAGTTTCAATTTATGCAAATTTCAATTTATGCAAGAGTGTCTAATTTCTGCAAGTGTGATCTAGACATGTTGGTAAGGGGACATAGAAGCTCGTGAGAGGAGACTCCTGATGTTATCCCTACCAACTAGGTAGAAGTAATTTCAATTTTTGCAAATTTCAATTTATGCAAGATTAGTTTCAATTTCTGCAAGTGTGATCTAGACATGTTGGTAAGGGGACATAGAAGCTTGTGAGAGGAGACTCTTCATTTTCTCCCTACCAACTAGGTAGAAGTAATTTCAATTTCCGCAAGATTAGTTTAAATTTTTGCAAGTGTGATCTACATGCNTTTTTAAGTTTTTTCATTTTGATTTGGGTGCTGTAAGAATCCTTTTTTCTCTAACATGATTTAAAAATGAATTTAATCTTGGAACAACTCACTCAGATCCTAGCAAAATTAGGGGTCTCATCTTCTCTAGAAGAAGAGATCTTGACAGCAACCGAAAGCCTATTCACTCCTCTTGAGGTGAACGCAGAATCAACATACAAAGGACCTTGAACATTTAATAAAGAACCATAGGAACGCAAGAGGTCAAGGAGGACAGTGAGGAGCTGCAACATGATCTGAGTAAGACAAATTACAGCTACAAAATCCTGATCGAACGTTGGTTTCAAGCAAGTACTAGGTTAAATTCATTTAGTTTTTCTTTTTCTTTTTTTAATTTACAGTTTAAAACGCTAATTTCACACATTCATACATATTCCTGACTGTCAATTGCTAAATTGAAAGATAACATTTTTTTATTATTGTTGTGTGCATGGCTACATTGGCTGTTTGATTACATTTAACTACTCTCTCATTTCTAATTAGCATAGTGTAGGTAGGGTTTTATTTTCAAGTTTTTCATTTGCTAGAATAAGTATGCTTTCCTCCGTGCTTCGTGTGATCATGAGGATCAGAAAGTAGGATGACTAATTGATTGATTTCAGGAATATCAACTAATTGACGAAAATAAAAAATTTCCTTTCGTCTTCCATTTTCTCATAAATTTTTAATAAGCTTGTGAAATAAATTTTTATTTTATTCTTTATTTTGAAAACATAATAGAAGAAATAAATGAAAAGTTGTGCATCCTTCACATGCAATAAAACAGTAAGTACATTAAATAATAATAATAAATAATAATGTAAATGAATAAGACCTACAATCTGTCCAAGATAAGAGGTAGGTGACATATAATATTGTTTTTAAACTTTGGTCTGGTTTACGCACCATATTATTGCTCTCGCCCCTTATCCTGTAAGAAATAACCTTGCAAGCAACAAAATATCATGAATAAGCAGAAACCACCACATAAATCAAACAAATAAACAACTTGCGAGGGTCTTCCCATCAATAATTTGGCTGCTCTTCTCCTCACTTTAAAATACACAAGTCAAAGGTAGTCAATCAATATCTCAATAACTCGGTTTCAACTAGCCTTCACTAAGAACATGACTCTAATTTATTTGATCAAAATGAAATTGTTTATCACTGTTCACTATTTCCACTATGCTTGAACATCTGCTTGCATATTGCTCGTGTGCCATGATGAAAATGAAGAGAACAATGTTGAAGGAGATATGCAGCATTCACCCGACCGAATGAATCCACACCTGGAGTTGGAGCTTCTGCTTAAACTCGGTTGAATTCAATTGCACGTGATTGGTACGTAGATCGAATGACAAATTTGGATGAGATGAAGGCGCACGCTCCAACAGCCTTGCTGGAATAACTGATTAAAAGAAATGAGCAGGTAAATTCATGTTGAGAGGGATCAACCAGGTAAGAAGATCCGTTTTTTTCTCAGCATATCCCCTGAAATCCATTTTTAAGATTCATATTCAACCGAACAAACAATTTTTTTCCGGAGGTTGGGAGACTAAACCCCATTTTCGTTTGATTTTGTATTAACTGGATTTGTAGCATATTCTCACCTATCTATATTTAATCAGACATGATCCTTTATATATTTGGTTATTAAATTTTAGCGGCCACCATTTATACATCTGTATTTTGATAATTACAATTGGTTCTAACTGGCATTTATCTCACAGTTTTGTTGTTGGCAATCAATGCAGATTTTTTAGGCGATATTTCAGGGATTGCGATTGGATTGGTAGCGGTTTATAGCAATGGGAGAAATTATGTAGACGTGAATATGATAGCAATCACGGTTTATGGCACACATGCAGATCAAGTCGGGTCGTAGGCGACCTTTATATATATATATATTGCATATGTTGCAAAGAGCATAGAACCCAGCTATATCGTGAAACTTCTCAGTGGGCAATGAAGAAACGTCACCCCCATCAGAGGATGCGGGCCTGACACACTCACGAGTTCCGACATGGGAAATGTTTTTGGAGTGATTGACAGAAGGGTGTATTTTGGTGAACGCTTGCTTGGCCTGACAATTAGGGTTATAGAGGCCTTGAAGAGCCGCAGGAGAATGGAGATCATGTCTCAGCAACCGCAATGGCAAACTGGAGAGGATTATTGGTCATCAGTTCATTTCTTGTAGAACTGCAACTATTTTTAATGGAACCCGCCTACTGTATCGGTAGGATCTATGAATGCCATGGAATACATGGCATTAATTGGGAGAAAAATTCTACGAAATTGAAGGGAAATTCATCTCGAAAACTGAAGGGGATTCCTGTGAACTCTGGTAAAGCTGATGTGATTCCAGAGGATTCGAAGAATGGTCAAGGTGATTTCACTATGGTCCAGGATTCCATCGATGCAATTCCAGCGAATAACAAGAACCCCGTCATCATTAATGCCAAACCCGACATTTATAGAGGAGAATGAAAACACCAATTGGGCTGCTACTAAAAAGACGAACCAGTTTGAAACGGTTGAAGCATATTCAGGGTCGATCTATAGGTGACATTATTAAAATCCTTACCTTTTTGAAGAAACTTGCATGAAGTGACAACAAAGGAATCATAGCAGAGAGATAAATTGTAAGGTAAAAGACTGCCTGGAACAAACTAAAATATTCTTCATGGCCTCATATTTCGTGTATCTAGTTAAGGAATTTGAAGATGAGATCGACGATGCCAATGCAAGTGATTGTGCAGGCTCCATTCAGAAGGATATTCAATAGAATCTGGAATTTCGATAGTCAATGGCTGGTGGTATCACTTGCACTATCAGTCACTATATGGACGACAAACATGTACTTGAGTTACCATGGAACATGATGTATATGGGAGAGGCACCTAGTGAAGTACTTGAGTTTGGATCATTTACTGAAATCCTTGGTCACTATATCTCAGTTGATTGTGTAAAGATATTTACATTTTACGATGCCTTGAAAAGGTGAAGGCTAGGGAATCTTTCATTCCGTCTGCGAGACATTATATGGCTTGATAATGAGAAACCTTTTTACAAGGGTCAGGTTTCTCGACAGATGCACCTGCAACAACTAAATTAATGATCATAACTTGATTGATCTGGTTGTAAGTAGTCTTGTGCAATATGTTTCTATGCCACATAGTCAAACGTGCTTATTTCCTTGCATCCGCAGCAAACCTACTCTTGGTGAAGACGATATCGTCTCACGTGTACAATGTGTGCAATCCTCTCACACAAAAGTGCTTCCAAATTCCCGCCCTGAATTCGATAAGGCAACCAGAGATTATGGGCATTGTGAATGATGGACAGATGTCAGGCGCCACAAATTTTCTCCTATCAACTGGAGCATTCATGGTGGCCTGCACTACAGGCATATGAAAGTTAACTTGTTTGTTTTGTTTTATTTGTTTTTTATTATTCGTTTGTTTTATTATAAAAAAAATCATAATAACAAAAACATTTTTGTTTGTTTTATTATAAACAATTTCTTTTTTTTATAATAACAAAAAAAAACAAAAAACAAAACATATATTGTTTTATTAGAAACAAAAAAAATAATATAAAAAATAATGTAATAAAATTAGGTTAAACATAATTTTTTTTTTTATAAAAAAAAATAAAATTATAAAACATAAAAACAAATTATTAAAAAAACAAATAACATTTGCAAATGGATGTTTTTATAAATTCCTGGAAACAAATGGAAACATGTTTTTTTTTTTCGATTTTATGCTAAGCAAGCATTCAACGATTACACAAGTGCGTGCGTAACGCCCACGAAAAGAGGTATAAAACCACATTTTATTTATTTTTACTTTTTCACATTTGTCCTTCTTTCAGCATGTTATATTTTCGAACATCTCACAAAGTTTTCATGCAGGATTTTTACTAAGTTTTTTTCAGGTGCGTGGCCAATCACATCTTGCTACTAAAGTGATTTTCAAAGATCACAAAACTTTTGGAAAAAAAACATGTCTTATTGACTGCTTGAAGGAGTTGATTCTCGTCCTACACATCATGGCATTTGTTGTTACACAACGACCATTCATAAACCCATTTTCATCATGAATGTCTTCTTCCATGTCTCCTTCAAAGAAGATTGGTCATCCCTATGTTGAAGCCCATCTTCCATTGAATTCTCCTTCATAACTTCGCACACACCTATCTTTCTGAGTTGTATGCATTTCATTAGTTTTTTCAGTTCAGTTTTCCTTGTCAATAAAACTATCCAGATCCCTTTCCATGGCTACATTGCCTTTCCATAAACACTGTTACTACTGAGATATTTTCATTTATAGTCCTACCACTCTTTTTATCATAACTCGCGTTGACTGATGTGGGATTCCTTAAGGCCCACCTTTTAACAAGTCTTGCCCCATCGACCTCAACACCTTATCTGGGATATAGACTAGAGTCCATTTTGAGTACCTGGAGGCTTGGATGCCTTAATGACAAGTTCTCTCACTGACAATCATGGGAATACATCAATGCCCCCTGATCGTCAGATATTGCAAGTGGCTCAACGTCATCTCATTCATTCTCACTTTGCAAGATGTACTCAGGTACCTTGGCACTCATTGACATCAATGGTGAGTTGCCCCGCATTGGTTAACGACATTCATCATTGGTCGGTAATCCAATGACTTCTTTTCATGCTCGACATCGACACATTCATTCACATGATTAGAATTGTACCATCAGGTTTAGCAGCAGGTGAAGACTATACACTTTTCATGACTCTATCAGCAGTTATAGCAGCATGACTTCATCTTTACGAGAGTACCATAGTTCCACTTTCATACTTTCTCTTTTCCATGATTCATTCAGCAACAGTTTCGATTCCTCCACTTCATATTCTCAGATCCAGCAGACAACAGTCACCACTACAGCAACAACCACTTTTCACATGATCCTGCAATAGTGATATCTTCCATGCTCTAGCATCCACATCATCCATATTCCTCTTTCATAGTTCATCAACATTTTCGGTAAGTGAAGGTATGTTATTTTCTAAACTTTAATCATGTAATTCCTCAACTGCTAGCAATGAATAATTTGGAAAATTCCCACACCCAGTTCCCTTTTCTTTTTCACTTCTATGACTTATGCCACGTTGCATGAGGACATGCAACAAGTTAAGTTGGGGGGTAGGGGACTTTATTCACTATCATCAGTCCACTTTTTCCGTTAGCATCATTCCATTTTTCGTCTCATTTACCATTTATGAACATTTCTTTTGCAACGATACTCTGTTGCACTTTACTTCATGAGCATTGTTATACATATTCGCATGATTCACACATATACAAAAAAAGGGCTTTCTTATACTCAGTGATGTTTCCTTATGCACATTGATAGCATACATTTTTCAGTAAGAATATGGGAAAATTATTATCATAACAAAAAGAGAAAAAATAATGAAATGAATGTTGTTAACACAGGAACCAACATTCTTTATATTCATGGTTGTCACACAAGAACCAACCATAAGAAAATGTCAGTTGTTACTCATGTAAATCCCATCTTGGAAAATTTTATTATCATCACTCAAAGCCAACATTCAGATGCCAAACATTTCTTAAGAATATCCATGCATGGTTGCATGAGGACATGCAACGAGTTAAGTTGGGGGATATGTTGGGGCTCAAAAATGTCCTATTTTCATCCACCTTTCCCTTCATTATTCTTCACATTTCATTGCCCCATTAACCTTTCACGATATCATTTCATAAATATACTTGGGTTTCACCTTATTATTTTCCACTTTATTCATTTTAGTATTTAAAAGGAATTTGTGATTAAATGTTAGAAAATCAACATGTTTCATATATATCTCAAATATGTGTGATCTTTGTAATGTGTAGGAATATGAGTAGGATTAATTCAAAAGGACTTCTCGAATACTTCCTCCACCATTTCAAGATTTGAGAAAATAATTCAAGCCCATTCCAAGGAGAAGATCATGGAGATTTGGTTGGAATATCTTATCCAAGATATATGAGAGATATGTGTGAGGATTTGAAGGGATTATATTTTGTAATAATGGGAAATAGGTTGAGAGAAAAGTGAATCTGTAATTATGAGATGGTTATCGTATCTTCAAGGATCTCATGTATAAAAGAGAGTGATCTCTCTTCATGAGGATTTAGTTATATTATGTAATTAGAATCAGAGTAGTCATTAGGATTCGAAAGAGAAAGGATTCTTAGATTTGATTCATGGTTTTGGTTTTCATGCTTTCATTATTCTCTTATAAAGATTGATTTGATTATTATAATATAATATTTCTTCATTGGTGATATCTCACATATGTTGTTGTGTTATTCAACTCTTCACATGTTGTACTTGCTTTTCCTTCATGTAGTTCTCCATTTCTAGATTAATTCCATTTACGCAATTTCCCATTCTTAGAGTAATTTCATTTATGCAACTAGATTAATTCAATTTCAGTCATGTGTTAGATTAATGATTCACTTTCATTCGTAGCTTAAACATTATATTAGATTAGTCCCGCTTCAATCTTGCATATACTTTGCGTGTGATTCATCAGTTTACGAACCCCGAGTTGACAAATTAGATGGTTGGGCAAGTACTACAACTCAATTAAAACAACATTAGTTCGACCCAATATAACGACTGCCATTCCCTTATCATGATTGTTGTTCCTTTTGTAAGAAGTGTTGTTCATTTGAATAGAACAATTTCCATTCCTTTTGTTACAATTGTTGTCCCTTTGCAGGGGTTGCATCTCTGGAGGATGGGTATTGAAAACGGAAGGTAAGAACCTACGTAGGCGACAAGAAAAATGCTTGTGCTAGAGCCTACCTTTGGATGATGCATATAAGTTATATTTTAGGACATCTTTAGAGCCCAACAGCTTCCCTGAGCTCAGCTTGGTTGATTTCCTTGTGGGAATTATAGGCCACACATTTTCTCTCAAAAACCTGAAATAACCAAACAAGTAAATGTGCAGGGTTTCTCTAGTACTTACCTATATCACACTTTCTGAGTGTTTGAAGGAAATGTTCACACTAAGATCCACCACCTACTCTTGGATGAGGGATTACTCTTCAATCTATCAACACTTCTATTTTGCCAAAGTGAAGAATGCATTTTCACCAAGGGGAGTTCTCTTTTTATAACAGTTTTGGGAAAAAAAATTGTTTTTTCCATAAAGCCAAGTAAGTGGGTTTTATTTTAAGCTCATCTTATGTTAATTCCATTTTTACTTTAATCAACATTGGAGTATAGTTTACATGTTCTTGGTAGGATTCTAGGGACTTTTTTATGATGATGGAAACATCCCCTGAACTTGAGGTATGTGTTTCTCACTTGTCATATAAGGATAGTTTTTTCCCTGCATATTATGTTTTTCATTATTAACCATCTACACTCCCAACATTATGCATTATGTTTGAACCTAACTAGTTGCGACCTTAGCCACTCCTTTTGCATGTCGTAACTAGTTTGGTAGTGTGTACACTTCATGGTCACCCTGGTTAGCACCTGAATTACCATTTGGTCCCATGCTATGTTTTCTGTAGGCCTGGGAGCCCTCCTTTAACCCTGCCATGACTTGAATATTGAGCCTCCTTTTCCTCTCTTCATCTATATTCTAGCCATATCTTGTGGGGATTCCCAAATTTTTTTTATGTCACTTAATGGTCTCCTATGCATTTTCTGCTTGTGTCATATCTCCCGCCACTGTGCTACTATTGGGCCATATCCAACTTACCGATATGAAATAGCCTTGACCATCCGCCTCTTGCATTATTTGGCCTCCTTTTTTTACTCACCTACCCAGGGAGAGAAAAACTGCTAAGGGTGGATCTCACTTGCCAGCACCATTTCCATTTCTTATTTCTTAGGTTAGTTCCATGTGCTTGGAACATATGAGCATGCTATTAATCCACTTGTTCCCTCCCGCCGAGTATACTTTTATCTCTTTTTTTGGACTCATAAAATGACATGAAAAAGGTACTGAGATTACTTGCATCATTATTTTGTTCTTGTTAAACCATGAAGGCGACCGAGCATACTTGTGTCATTCTTTCGTGCTCGTTAAACCGTGAAGGAGACAAAAAATACAAAACAAATTAAAAAATAGTGTGGGGTTTTTCACCATTGGTCTATTCTCAAAATGGAAACATCATTCGAGTCACCCTTGAACATGACACTTATTTGAGTCCTCATCATATAGTTGGGTTTTAGCGTGCCTAAGAGTCATCCCAGTAATATGAGTCAGAGATACTCCTCCGAATGATTACTCTTCCAGTCATTATGGAGAGTTCTCCAATGCATCCCATGTTGTTGCACTATATTCGTCCATCCCTCGTGTCTTACTACCAAGTCACCATTGTTTCATGAGATATGTTCAAGGAAAGTTTAAGCTTGAATCAACCATCTACTATTTTGTTGACTTTCTGATTCGGCCATCCCTATGTCAGTTGTACTTTTTGATACTCTCTCTTCACATAATCTCTCGGTGTATGTTTCATGTCGATTGATGGGGGATACATGAAGGCCCTCCTTCAATGGATATCTTCCTATTGACTTCAACACATTATCTAGGAGAGGGATCTAGGAACTAACTAGTACCTTGGATCTTATAGTCCTCAGTGGCAAGCCTCCTCATGATCAACAATGAGTTTACATCATTGACTCTTGATTGATTGATTCTATGAGAATTTGACATCATATCCTCTATTTAGACTCGATATATGTACTAGGTACTTTGGGGTCCATATTCATCATTGGTGGGTCCCCTCACATCTGTTAATGATATACACCAATTACTACTAATCAGATGGTTTCTACCATGCTCGAAATCATCTCATCTATTTTCATGTTGTATATTCATACCATCAGGGTTTGGGATGAAGAACTTGGGTTTTGGGACACATCATTCCTTTACAACATCCCCTTCCAAGTTGTGATGGAGTATATCACTTGTATATGAAGACTTTGTGGGAACTCTCCTCAGTGCTCATTGTCTTCCTGACATCTGTATGTTGTGTCATAGATTCACATTGTATTTGTTGGTGGCAATGATTGAGTTCATGATGTAGATCCACATTATATTGTCTTGTGTCTACAATATCATTGATGACATGGATCCATTGTGTATTCTTTCATGGCCATGGTCTAGCATTTCATAGCATGGATCCACAGTGTATTATTTGGTGGCCATTCTCATTCAGAGTCTAAGTATGTATACCTAGGGGATTGGTCTATATATGCTCTCATCCTTGGTATTTGATTGAAGGAATTATTTGGTTTCTGAACCTCCTTTGCTCTCTCCTCGCACTACCTCACATGGACATTATAGATATGTATTTCAGCCATCCACTCCTTTCTTGACCTCACACATTATGGGGCATATGTTATAGCATTAATTTACACCCTATAGGCCATAGAGGAAGAAATTAGAGGATAAAGTCCAAAATACATATTTTTCCTAAGGATTGAACCATTTTTTAGCCCTCTTTAGCATCCTTGCGAGACACCTTGTAGACAATAAGCGAGGCCCTCACTAGTCAATATTGGCTCAACAAGTGAGGCATTGTCAAAATTCTAGAATCATGGAGTTACAAGGTGATAGGTGAGGAATGAGTTGGATCTTCATGTCAAGGGCCTATGGAATCACATCATTTGAGTCTCTAGTGGTATCTAGAATATCTAGAAGCCTCTCCCAAGCCTCCTCCAAGATTTATATAACAAAGGAAAGCCTTGGGAAAGAGGGGGAAGAATTGAATAGGATTATTATGTTGTCCAACTGCATAGGTATCCATCTACTACAACTAGAAGTCAATGAAGCCTAGCATGACCAAGGAGCTGCAAGGAGAGGCAAGGAGCAAGGATGTTAAAGGATCTTTCATCAACATTTGAGGTATGCATGTTTTTATGTAATGTTCTTATTATTAATAATAGATCAATGGTTTTCCCTTCATATCACTTGTGTTCATTTAATGAATGATAGATCTGATTCATTCCTTTATATATCTAATTAGAATTATATTGGATCTAGGATTCTAATCCTTACTAGAGAAGAAGATACGGTTTTTCTTGTCCTTTGTATACAATAAGTAGGTTGTGGAGCTTGGAGGTGGAGTTTTAGGACTGCAACAGTTCGGAAATATGAAAGAACGCCTCAAGAAAGGTATGGAAATATTCCCAAATATTTAGAATGATTATGAATCTGTGTGTGTGAGTCCAGATCTAGGAAATCCATAAGAATTCTACCCCTTTTCTGTCTAGGATAACTAGGCCGATCCTAGGGAGATCTTACTGATTATTCAATGAGATCCATGTGAGAAAAAATCCCATAACAATGGGCGACTATGACATTATGGTTGACACTGAATGGATATGCACACTAGGCCCAATAACCATGGATTTTAAGGAATTAACCATGAAATTCCAATATGATGGACAAAAATATCAGTTCCAAGGCATCATGGAAGGATCCCCTGAGATTATTAGTTCCCAACTAATGGAAAAACTACTAAAATAAGGAAATTTCAACATTATTTCCCAACTCCATTCCATTCAAATAGTTGATACCCCCTCACCTACTATTCATCACGACCTCCAATCTTTACTATCCAAAAACCAATATGATTTTAACAATCCACAAGGACTTCCCTCTTCTTGTGGCACACATGATCATTCCATTTCCCTTGTTCCTAATAGTCTTCCTCCCAATTTTCACCCTTATCGCCATCCCTTTTCCCAAAAAAATGAAGTTGAGAAAATTGTTCATGAATTGATAGTGCCAGGTGTTATCCATCCTAGTACCAACCCTTATTATCCTCCTATAGTTATGGTGCTTAAGAAATAAGGCACATGGCACATGTGTCTTGATTGTTGTGCCCTCAACAAAATCACCATCAAATATAAATTCCCTATTACTATCATTGATGACCTTTTGGATGAATTGAGTGGTGATTAGTATTTTTCCAAACTTGATCTATGTTTTGGATACCACCATATATGTATAAAAGAGATCGATATTCTCAAGACTTCCTTTCAAAATCATGAGGACCATTATGAGTTCTTGGTCATGCCCTTCAGCCTATGTAATACACCTTCCAATTTTCAAAGTATCATGAACCATTTCTTCCGTCATTTCCTTCGTAATTTTGTATTATTTTTAGTTGATAATATCCTCATCTATAATAAACTTGGCAATCCCATCTGACCCATGTGGATCAAATATTACACTTACTATCTAAAAACAAACTCTTTCTCAAATAGTCTAAATGTTCTTTTGGATATTTTGAAGTAGAGTACCTTGGCCATATTGTTGGCAAGGATGGTTCTTGTGTGGATCCTAAGAAAAATAAAGCTATGAACGATTCGCCTCACCCTAAAACTCTTAAAATTTTATGTGTTTTCCTAGGTTTAACTTGTTATTATCACAAGTTTGTTTAGAATTATGGAAAAGTGTAGCTCCCCTCACTGCTCTCCTTCAAAAGAATGCTTTTAGTTGGACTCATGTAGCCAATCAATCTTTCCAAGCCTTGAAAGAGGCTATGTACATGACTCCTATTCGGGAATTGCTTGACTTCACCAAGAATTTTGTTCTGGAATGTGATTATTCTAGGAAAGGCATTGGGGCAGTTCTCATGCAAAATTTTAGACCTTTGGCTTTCACTAGCAAATAGTTATCTGAGCAACACTTGAGAAAATCCACCTATGAAAAGGAAATGTTGGCTATTATACATGTGGTGGATCTCTGACATCCTTACTTTCTTAGGAAGTGATTCCAAGTTAAAACGAATCATCATAGCCTCAAATATTTTTTGGAACCATGAAGTTCATCTCTAGAGAAACATAAGTGGTTGACAAAAATGTTTGGTTATTAGTACAAGATCATTTACAAGAAAGAAAATGAAAATGTGGTTGTTGATGCCCTTTCAAGGATATATGAAGAAGAACGGTCCCTCTTTTCACTCTCCTTCCTTGTATTTGATTGGTTAAAGGCCATTTTATAAGAATAGTTCCAAGATCCCAAATTGTGTTTCCTAATACAACATTGCAACAAGATCCTCATGCATCTTCATGATAATATTGGCACAATGAGGAACTTTACTACAAAGGTTTCCTATATTTAAGCCCATCGTCTCACCTTAAATTCACTATGCTCTGCGAACTTCATGCTTCACCAACAAAGAGGAATTCAAATTTTCAATAAACATATGAAAGGATCAAACATTCTTTTTTCTAGGAAGATATGAAATAGGACATCCACACTTTTTTTGTTGAATGTGATACTTGTCAATGCAATAAGGGCGAAACAATCAAAATTCCAAGCACACTCCAACCTCTACCTATTCCACGTATTATTTGGATCGATATTTCTATGGACTTTACTATCATCTTAGCCAAATGCGGAAACAAATATATCATCATGGTTGTAGTAGATCAACTTTCCAAATATGCTAATTTCTATTCCCTCCAACACCCATTCACAACATCCACAGTGGCTCAAATTTGTTTTATGGATAATATCTTTAAACTTCACGACATGCCCCATTCTATTTTCTTCAAATGTAATCCAAATTTCACTAGCAATTTTTGGTAGGAATTTTTCAAGCTGTAGGGAAGCCAATTGCATCTCATCTCAACTTATCACCCCCAAATTGATGGTCAAACTAAAGCTGTCAATAATTTCTTGGAAACATATTTGAGATGTTTCACGTATGATAGAAAAACTCAATGGGATCAATGGTTACCAATTGTTTAATGGTGGTACAACACATATTACCATGTTTCCACTTACATGTCTCCATTTGAAGCAGTCTATGGTCAAACATTGTCTTTTGTATTCTCCTACTTGCATGGTCTCTCTAAGGTCTAGGGAGTTGAAAAGACTCTTACAGTTTTAACTGCCATTCTCCATACCCTCAAAGAGAATTTATTCATGGCTCATAATCACATGAAGAAAAAATTTGTTCAGGGAAATCCAAAACACCAATTTGTTGAAGGAGATAATGTATTTATTCATTTGCAACCTTATAAGAAAACATCATTCAAAGAAAATCATTGTCAAAAACTTTCTCCCAAGTTTATGGCCCTTATACCATTCTCAAGCATGTAGGGCCTATGTCCTACAAGTTATCTCTCCCTGGTCACTCTAAGATCCATCCTATTTTTCATGTTTCTTGCTTGAATAGAGTGATTGGAACCCTGTTCTAGACTCAAACTAGTATCCTTGAATTAGATGAATAAGGATCTATTTGGTTGCAACCCCAATAAGTCTTGGACAAAAACGAGCCTCATATCCATCAACATATAATCAAGGAAGTTTTAGTTCAGTGGAAGGATACAACACCAGAGGATGCCACATGGGAACAAAATGCTATTCTACAACAATTTCCTCATCTCAAGCTTTGAGGAAAAGGATTCTTTTCCAAGGGGGATGGCATTTTAAAATCCTAACCTCCCTATCCCCTCAAGTATATAGAATCATATGTGTTCTATGTAATAAAAGGATGACATTATTAAATAAGGCCTATGTAATAATGTGAACATGTCTCATGTAAGAATACTTTATAGAAGGTTCTGCTTCTAGAAAGATCTTTCTCTAGACTATTCTCTAGAAGATTGAAATAGTATAAATAGGAGTAGAAGCATGGAAGAGTTTTGTCTTGAGAATAATTTTTTAATTGAGCTCTGCTCGGCTATAGGTTTCCCCCTCGAAGAGACAATTGAACCTGAATTTCTATAAATAAATGTATCATTTATGGTGTCATTGTTATATATATTTTTCTCTTTATACTGATATTCATCATAATAATCTTGTGTCTTCTTTGAATAATACATCTGGTACCTTATAACAAATATATCAAGGTGTTTTGGATGAATTTATTGTTAATGTGTGCATTGGCTACATGGATTCTAGTATCCAAATACTTAGGAACAACTTGCCTTCGAAGCATGAGAACTACTAATTGTCCCATGACATTGGTTGTAGGGGTATATTTTTTCTTCCTCCTAGGCTTCTTCAAACATTCCTCTTTGATAAACTTGTTATATATAGGAACATCCTTGAGAACTTAAAGGAGGGGTATTTTAACACACAAGATCTTGAGTTCTCCTAAAGTTCATATTCTTAAGGTTTGTAGGTTTCCTTAATGTTCAACCTTTCAGGACAAGGTAGAGCTCGCGGAAGGGTAGGCTGTTGTAAAAGGGTATCCTCTTTTTCATTTTCTAAATAGTTTATGGACTTGGGGATGAGAGGACCCTATAGTACCTTTCATGATCTAAGTTTTATTTTTTGAACATCTAAGGAGTATGTTTGATAAGTAGCCTCATTATTATATACAGACTGAATTTTCTTACTATTTGGATTGGGGATATATTGAGTAGGTAGCTGAGGATTCTTTCGAGGAGAAACGTTCCGAGGAGTGTTTTTTGGTTGAGAAGAAGGAGGCATCAATGCTAGTTATTGAGGATTCCATGGTCTCTATCCTTTTGAAGGAATAGTCCACCAATGGTTTTGAATTGGAGGTTGGTTTTGAAATGGGTGATAAGAAGAAGGAACATTCTTCCTTGAATATTGCCATTGATTTTACATAGTCGAAGGAGGTTGGTTAGGTTGATACCAAGGTTGAGGAGGCATCTCTGTATTATATCCACCAAAAATATTGAGGGAGATTATAGCTCATACCTTGTTGGAGGGGTTTTGGTTCTCCTAGCCTTCTTGTTAAATTTTTAATTAAAATGAAGTACCGAGGCAAGTGTTTCTCTTCCCTAGG
>ML782910.1:453178-467620 GCA_009831015.1 Picea engelmannii | reverse complement strand
GTCTGTCATAAACATCAGGTTTGTAACAGACTGGAGAGGAAAGCGTCCGAACGCAAGATCCTTTTGCATTCACACACAGAAGACCAGAGAATACAATAATGTCACAACAAATCCTTTATCATAACATAACTGCAACAATTCACGTGAATCATTCGATCACGAACTCTCCGGCATAAGACGAAACATAGATGGAAAAGGAGAACTATTTGTCATAAAACAAGAAATCTCAAACACAGAGGCATAACCAGGAAACCAGAATGGTTGCTAAAAATTTACATTCGGGAGCTTTGCTCTACCATCGATGGATACAAAAATGGCGAAAATGCCTATACATACTCAGAACAACCACAACAACAAAATCAGGACGCTGCATTAAAAGATTTGCATCTGCATGGCTTCTGACAGTCAACACCTGCAGTCTTTGAATGATCGTGCAACTTATGGAGGACGCAATCCCACTCCTGACAGCTTCATGGGCGAATAGACGTGCTTTTAATTCGTAGCCGGACCTTCCCATTATGGCAGAGGTGATGTCTAACCACCACCAACCACCGCAATAACTACTTCATTGGGGTTGAGGATGGCCCAGCCAACTCGACACCCTTGGGACGTGGAAGGTCTCTTTCGTTGCCACCTGGATGAGCTTGAACGACCTGATGTATCTGCATGGAGGCCATCACGAAGGATGGGGCGCACAATGGGATGGTGGCGCCAAAGCCGTGAGGGTGGAATAAGGAGTGATGAGGTGTGAGGGAGGTGACAGGGGAAGCTACATGGCGAAAGACGATAGGCGGAGGGGGAAGGTGATGAGATATAAGGGGCACTCTTTGGTGGAGGCTATCGTGGAATGAGAGGGACACATGGCAGGTGGTAAATGAATGACGAGATGGAGAAGGGACCACCTGGACTAAAGCGGAGATAGACAGATGACACATGGCAATGGGGGAGAGGCGGCTCAAGAAGATGACATAATGGGGAAGGGCCCACGTTAGTTAAACATAGGGAAATTGAGAAGGAAGGGATCGTGTGAGCGTCGTTGATCCGGGCGCTCAGATTGCGGTCGTCGGGAAGATGCACCCCGGATTCTGGACCCCCCCTCCGCTTAAAGGTAGAAAGGTGGGGGGGGTCCGGAATCGCCTCTCGCGTCGTTGATCTAGGCGCTATGATCGTGGCCGTTGGAGAGATGTGCCCCGGATTCCAGACCCCCCCCCCTCCGCTTAAAGGTAGAAAGGCGGGGGGGCTCCGGAATTGCCTGCACGCCGTTGATCTGGGCGCGTGAATGCCTGTCGTCCAGATCCGTTCACTGCTTACTGCGGGCGCATTTTTCATCCTAGACTTAGGGTAAGTGGGTTTTTAACCCATTCCTTTTCATTCTAGCCCCCCTACAAGAAATATCACTAACATTTGGCTCCATGGGGGATAGAGTTGTCCTGGTGATGCTCTAAGAACTCATTCCACAGTTTCAGTGCCTTGTTGTTGCACTATGGAGTCAAGCTCAAAACCTCTTACTGAGAAATATATGCCGAAAGGAAAATAAAACAAACAAACACGCCTGCTCAAAAGAGCTTATTTATGTATAGGCCCTAAACTACTAAACTGAATATATATGAGCTAGGTGAAAGCGAATTTCCACCATAGCCACCCATGCTGCTCGGTGATTCGTCCCTTCTCTTTACCGCAGATGCTCCATAAAATTCCAGGAAGGTATGACAGCCAGATGAAAATGAGGTTAACCACGATGTCCATACCCCCAAAAGTTGAGAAGGGGAATAAATTTATAGGCTCCAAAGCCTTTGGGAAGCACCCTTCCATATAGGCCCCCACAGGGTCATAATATATAATGCCAGGGGAGTTTAGTTGGCCAGAAAACATTTCTTGTCCTCCACGGTTGTTCACCTGTGGCACGATGTCTTCAGAGTGCAAAAGTGGGTGGAGGACAGCTGCAGGCTGACCAATGCCAAATGACACCTGTCCACAAACAGGCTCTGGAATGAAATATGTGCCAGTCGCTCTTTTGGTTCTTCCTCATCTGCTCCACACACTCCCCCATCTTGTGAAAAGGGAACAACCTCCTGATCCTTCATTTCAATCCCAAATGTGAATACATCATGGGAAATCTCATGAAGGAAGAAAGAACAATCCTCTTCCACAATGGCTTCTCCGTTCAATTCTAAGACAACAGGCTCATCGGGGGCAGATGTTAATGCGTCCAAGAAATATTCAATAATCTCTTCAAAAGGGTTGCTCAGAGCATCTTCCATGAAGACTGGAAAATCCTCTTCGCTGCCTTTAGAGTGCACAAGTGGGCGGAGGACAGATGCAGGCCGACCAATGCCAGACGACACCTGCTCACAAACAGGCTTTGGACAGGAGAAGAGTTGTCGACTAATCCCTTCCTCTTTATGATGCTCTGTGCTTCCTGCAAGCCCAATAGAGCTTATTTCCACTCATGGCCTTTCCTTAATCAATAAAGGAACAGGCTCTATAATGTGTTCTTGGAAATCTTTCATAACGCAATACTCCCTTGCGAGTATTGGTGGATTAATCTCTATAGAACATTCTAGGAAATCTGAAATTTAGGACTCCATGTGTATGACCACCGGATGGTGGGGAATATGACAAAACCCTGGCCACTTTAAAAGACTAGGATGCTCCTCTGCAAAAATTCTCTTCTCACAAAAGAATGTCCCTCTCCGTTCTCGAAAATCCACTCTGGATCTTCTGCAGCTACAACTTTTACCCCAGAAAGATGATATTCAAATAAAGGAGCAGCAGGGTCTAGGTCATGATGACCACTTCTGGGTTCTTGTTCCAGATCTGATCCATAATTGCTAAATCCTTGTTCAGATTATAAAACAGACTGATAGTCTTCTTTCTCCTGCATATGCAAATCTGCCTGCTTATGAGTCCACCTGCTATCCCTGATGTTTTCTTCAACCTCTAAAGCATCCTCAAACAGATGTATCAATGATGAGGATTTCCTCTCTCTCAGGAGGAAGACTAGCTCTAGATGCTGAGCCATGATATAGTACACCATAGCAGCAGTCTCTGTGGGTCTGATCTCAACAGGCAGGCTATGATAGGCACTAAAAAATCTTCTGTTGAAAATAATCAAGGCTTCATCTTCCCCTCTCCTCAAGGCATTAAAATCGGACCAATATTGATCAAGGGACTTGTTCTCACCCCAACCTTTTAAAAAATCATGGTATAGTTCGGTCCAGGAACCAATAGAACCGGTCTCCAGACATCTAAACCACACTACAACATCTCCATACAGGGAACGTGAGAACATCCTCATGACAACATCCTTGTGAATGACCTCAAACTGATCAATAAGGGTCTCAAAGGCCTCCATATGCTTCTCAGCTATAACATGACCTTCCCCAGAAAATCGAGGAAGATACCCAAAGAAATCATGAGGATAAGGGTTAAGGTGATATGGCAGCCGCAGAGGTTTAAACAACCTATTTCTTATTTTGACTTGAAAAGCGGTGGGTTGATCATGGGATTCAACGAGAGGTTGGGAGGGCTCAGTAGGAAAAACAGGGGGTAACAAGGTCTGAGAAGACTATGAATTATCCTCAACCTCCTTAGGACTACAAGGGCATTCGACTCGAAGAGGAGGTGTGATACAGATCTCATCTTTAAGGATAGGCAGAGGTGAAGGCACAATATCAGTATCTACAACACAAGAAGAGGGTATGCTTTCTTCTTCCAAGGCTGAGTGGATAAGAGGAGGCTCAGGGACATCAGAATGTACAAAGCAGAGGAAAAAATTCTCTATAAATGAAGGGAAAGAGAAGAATTAGCTGATAAAGAAATAAAGAACTTCATGCAGTAAGCTCATAAACTGATACCTAGTCTTTCCCTTCGACATGGACTTCCTCCTATCAACAGAATCCCCTCTGGTGGATTCTTTAAATGCGGAGTCGCCAGGTGAATGCTATTTATAACGAGTGTTCCCAGTCTTYGTTCACCGTCAAAGACCGGAACTGAGCTTTGTGTCTCCTCAGTGCTACCAGGTGTAGCCAGAGGCACTGCAACAGAGGAATTACCAGGTGTAATGACCTTAGAGGAGTCACCAGGTGCAAGTGAAATCTTCAAGGGTTCTGATATCTGATGCACCCTCAGAATCATAATCTCGTTGTCAATCTACCCAGGGAAAATCTTCAACTTCATCCCCGGCAGCGGCGCCAGAAATGTTAGCGTCAGAAGTCACTCCTGGATTGCTTGCAGGAGCTGAGCCTGAAACCCATCAGTTTAATGTCATGATTTTCTTTAAAGGGGTGATCAAATGGAAGAAAACTCAGAACAATATAGTCTCAACTCTGAAACTAGGCCAGGTATGCATGAATGAGTGAGGTCTTGATAAACTTCAAACGGTGAGTTGTAATAAGGGTGAACAGGGGGAAGACTTGCATAAGAAGAGTGCGGAGGTCTGTCATAAACATCAGATTTGTAACAGACTGGAGAGGAAAGCGTCCGAATGCAAGATCCTTTTGCATTCACACACAGAAGACCAGAGAATACAATAATGTCACAACAAATCCTTTATCATAACATAACTGCAACAATTCACGCGAATCATTCGATCATGGACTCTCCGGCATAAGACGAAACATAGATGGAAAAGGAGAACTGTTTGTCATAAAACAAGAAATCTCAAACACAGAGGCATAACTAGGAAACCAGAATGGTTGCTAAAACTTTACAGTCGGAATCTTCGCTCTACCATCGATGGATACAAAAATGGCGAAAACACCTATACATACTCAGAACAACCACAACAACAAAATCAAGATGCTGCATTAAAATCTTTGCGTCTGCATGGCTTATGACAGTCAACACTTGCAGTCTCTGAATGATCTTGCAACTTACAGCGGATGCAATCCCACTCCTGACAGCTTCATGGGCGAATCAAAATGCTTTTAATTCGTAGCCGGACCTTCCCATTATGGTGGAAGCGATGTCTAACCACCACCAACCACCACAATAACTTCTTCATTGGGGTTGAGGATGGCCCAGCCAACTCGACACCCTTGGGACATGGAAGGTCTCTTTCGCTACCACCTGGATGAGCTTGAACGACCTGATGTATCTGCGTGGAGGCCATCATGAAGGATGGGGCGCACAATGGGATGGTGGCGCCAAAGCCGTGAGGGTGGAATAAGGAGTGATGAGGTGTGAGGGAGGTGACAGGGGAAGCTACATGGCGGAAGACGATAGGCGGAGGGGGCAGGTGATGAGATATAAGGGGCACTCTTTGGTGGAGTCTATCGTGGAAGGAGAGGGACACATGGCAGGTGGTAAATGAATGACAAGATGGAGAAGGGACCACCTGGACTAAAGCGGAGATAGACAGATGACACATGGCAACGGGGGAGAGGCGGCTCAGGAAGATGACATAATGGGGAAGGGCCCACGTTAGTTAAACATAGGGCAGCTGAGAAGGAAGGGATCGCGCGAGCGTCGTTGATCCAGGTGCTCAGATCGCGGTCGTCGGGAAGATGCACCCTAGATTCCGGACCCCCCCCCTCCTCTTAAAGGTAGAAAGGCGGGGGGGTTCCGGAATCGCCTCTCGCGCTGTTGATCTGGGCGCTATGATCGTGGCCATTGGAGAGATGCGCCCCGGATTCTGGACCCCCCCCTCCACTTAAAGGTAGAAAGGCGGGGGGGGTCCGGAATTGCCTGCACGCCATTGATTTGGGTGCGCGAATGCCTGCCGTCCAGATCCATTCACTGCTTACCGCGGGTGCATTTTGCATCCTGGAATTAGGTTAAGTGGGTTTTTAACCCATTCCTTTGCATTCTAGCTCCCCTACAAGAAATATCGCTAACAATAAGTTCTTCTCTTACTCTTCCGAGTAAGACAAGTTTTAGTGAGGCTTTATCCAAAGTACAGTTGTGGGATCTCTTGTATCTAAGTTGAAATATTTCCTCAAAGTATTCTATGTATTCATTTCCCCCTTGGGTCATAGAGAAGATTCAATCTCTTGTATCCCTTTCTCTACAATAGTCCTTGTTGAGCCATTAGTTTTTCATCATTTTTTATTGCTAACTCATCTTTTTTCTCATCTAAACCTTCATCATTTTGACCAAAATGACTATATTTTCATCTTTTCCATGAATATGTAGGAAAAAGAGATTCAAGAGAATCCAAGGTAAAAAAGGTTAATATTGTTAATAATTTATAGTATTCATAGCCTATATAAACATCAAAAGTAATTTAATCTCATTAACAACTAGTTGTTACAAGAAGTCCATATTCTTTTAATCATCGATGGATCTCATGGTAGCGCAAGGTGAAGGACAAATATGACACTTGGAGGATGTTTTATATGTTCAAGTGATGCTTCAACAACTTCCAGATGGTGAGAATATCCAACAAGGATTTCAGGGAAATTCTATCCAACTTCTAGTCAAAATAGAGTACCATCATGCGTAGTCAACAAGCGAGAAGATATCAATGTTCCATATTGAGTGGTATTCCAGTGATTTCATACACTTACATGTCATAAAGTCACTGGGATATATCAACAAGAAGATCCAGGATCGGGAAATAATTGTTAACGACAATAGACAATACTATAGGCTACATTAAAATATAAATAATTCCTAGTTTGATGATAGTTCAAGGATATTTGTCCAAGAAGATCCCTCTTAGCGAAAGAAAATATTTTGGAAATTGGAATCAAGGGAGATCATGATTTTGGTACAAAAGGAGAGAGTCTATGGATGTAATGTGCAATCTGTATTTTGGTAGGAATACAAATCTGTATTCCTAGCTTTTGGTAAAATATAAATAATTCCTAGCTTGGGGATCTGAAGCTCTCTCGTTTCAGTGCCTTTGGTATCCTTATTGGCTCCATGGTGCACCAACGGGAATGATGGTAATCCAGGAGAGGTCATGGCTCTCATCGTCAAACTGATAATCCAAATAGGGATATGGCGGTCATAGTTAAGGATCCAGAGAGGGCAGTAGTTTCTCCACCACCCAAAAATGAGGATCTAAGCAATACCTTGACCATGCGGTAAGAAACATTGATTTGGGGGTGCTGAGTTGAATGGTACAAAGAGGAAGTTGGGCCTATTATTTATACATTCTAACCAACACTCACGATGTCATTGCCAAGTACTGGACAAGCAACCATTCCTGTACACTCCAGAAGATCGAATGTAAGAGTGTCTCCCTCTGGTTATTCAATGTCTATGCAGGAGGATTTGAGCCAAGAGGACTCCTCTGGTAACTTTCATTCATAGGTAGAGAAACTACAAATTATCTTTGAGGTTCATAGTGAAGTAACATATCTCAAATTCAATATTGAGCAATAGGACCAAAGAATTTCTCTTTTATTGGATTTGAATGCCCAATCATCTCTAGAGGCTTGTTCCAGATCTGTCTTCCTAGGATCCAATTTATCTAAGCATGCCAATTCCTCTGCCACCCAGTCCTCCTCAGGAGTGACATGTTTCTCAATTTTTCCAAGCAGTTGACCAACACCTTTTAGCTATTTTTTATTTTATATATAGCTCATGCTTTAAGTAGTTTTGATGTCATAACTTTATCATAGAGGCATAACTCCTTTAGAACATTTGTTATTGTATGTTTTCGCTTTAAGGGTATGTTTAAAATATGAATTTTAGTTGAGCTAGGTTGGTTTCCTTTCATGGAAACCCATGCTCAAACATGTTGTATATTTGTACTCTCTTCTTTATAGAAGGTAATACAATATTTTATTACTTACAAAAAAAATAATTATATCTGTGTAAGTTTTGCTTAGCACTTATTTAAATTTACTTAAGAAGAATAGTTCAAGAAAGAGTCTAATTTACTAAATTTTCAATTCTATTTTAATTTTAATTACTTCTTTTTATTCTTACTGTGTTGCAAGTTTTTTTTAGTTAAATGTGTAGTTTTGATTTCATTTAAGATTTACAAGATAGACATTTAATCATTGAATTATAATCAGACTAATCATATAGAGTATTGTTGCAAGGAAGCCTGAATCTTGTGATTGGACATATAAACTGCAACTGGCATTTCTACACTTTTGATTCCAAAAGATGAAGGTTCAAAATTGAATATATATTGTATATCAGTTTGCAATTGTCATTTCCTTGAATTTTGATTTGATTTGGTTTTATTTGTTAGATAGTGTTTTAGATAAATTTCATTGCTTAAATAGACACTACAAAGGAACCGAATTTGTATATATTTTGCATAGCTATTCACAAGTACAAAGTAACTTCAGGTTGATAAATAAATGAAACATAATTTATGAGACATATAAATTAACTATCATTTTTGGTGTCATTATCGGGAAGTGTTAAAAAGAATTAACAAATTTGTAGTATTAGTTTAAAAGAATATTAGAAATGAACATATAAATGAATGTAGGGAATAGAGACATTAAGACGAGAGGTAGGAAGCTACACATTCACTATAGGAATTCTTTAATGAGTCTCTATTTTGCTGAACTCAAATCATGATAAATAGAACACGTGAATAGACATAGAAATCCTAGAGGTATATTTACTTGTGGAATAGGAATAACCATTCCATCCATTTCAACTTGTGGTGTAGTAATTATCACCCCATCCACTAATCCATAAATAGGTAGAATTGCAAGATGAGGACAACCAAGTAGAATTATGGGCTCTCAAGTGAAAGGAAAAGCCAAACTAGAAGGAAGCTCCAAAGGAAAAGATTTAGAAAAAAGTCAAACAACATAAGTTGTAGTACTACCATATGATCCACAAGAAGTAGAATTAATCAGAGGTGAAGATGAAAAATTAGAAATATCATCTACAATGAATCCAATAGAGGAACTAGAACATTTTGTTTCATCAAAACAAAGAATAATTTTTAGGCTAGAAAATATGCTAGATGATGGAGAAGGAGTTAGAGGAGGAGCATGAGAAGCAACATGAACTAGAGCATGAAATTTCGAAGATGAGTTTGGATTTCCCATTTTGGTAGCAGAGGATCTTGAAATTTTTCTTTTTGAATTTGATGTACTTTGTTGCAGTTATGATTCTTCTAATGATGCACAAAAACTTAAATTGTTTCCAAATACTCTTGAGGATGAAACTTTGTGTTGGTTCATGGGATTGGGAGGTAACCCCATAAAAAAATGGGATGAAATTCCAAAAACGTTTCTTTCAAAATATTAAGATTATTGTACCAATAGAGATTTGCGTGAGGAAATGTTTAAAATGGAACAAAAGGAGGATGAAAACCTTGAAGATTATGTGGAAATATTCCATTATAATGTGAAAATGGCTAAGCAACATCATTTATAATTAGATACTCTCTAGATTATTTTTCTTTAGGGAATAAGGGATGAATCCATAGATGTACTTAATCTCATGGGTAAAGGATATGCGTCTCAACTAACTTATCCAAAAAATTGTGAATTATGCAAATAAATTTCTCAAGGAAATGATAAATTTGGTAAGGGACCTAGAGACAAAATTTCTAGAGTCAATAGATCAACAAATAGTGGAGTGAATTGATATTTTTAGTACTCTTATATCACAATTAGAGACATTGAAAACTAAGCAATGGAAAGAGGAAGACAATGAAACTAGTCTATTTTTTGTTCCAAGTGTAGGAAGAAACATCCCTTAAGAGACTGTCGTTTAAATAATATTAAAGTTTGTGTTATTTGTGTAGGAAAGATGAACTAATAATTTCCCTTCGATACATGAACTTGAAGTAGTTTACCAAGGAGACAATGAAGCTAAATAACAAATTTGTTTTGTTGCACCAAAGAAACCATGACAACCTTGGGAAACATGCATAACTCAATATCCTACACAAAAATTTACTTAATATTATTTAGGGAAACAATACCCCCCATCAACAATGGATTCCTCCTATGTCTTGGTAAGCATGGTATCCACAACAAGTTCAAAACCAACCTTGTAAACAAGGATGACGAGGACCTATCTATGGAAACATGCCCAGCTATCCATATCCTTCAAAAAATATCCATAATATCCTCCACATGCACAATATTCCCCACAAATTCAATAACCATATCCTACCCAAATCCAACAACCACAAATTTCACAACCCCAACAATTGAAGTTAACAACCAACCAACCCCCTCCAAGACCTGCTTAACTACCTGCTCAACCCATTCCAAATCCAAATACTAAATTAGATCAACCTACTTACAACCGAGTTACAAACATTTCCTATCTATCTGATCACTCTTGATTTGCACGATATTCATCTTCGATCATGAAAGGTAGTTAATAAATATTATCCTATTATTTAAATGATACTTTGACATGGATGTTTCTATTTATTTAGATCCACATGAACACAGTGTACATTTAGAGAATAGTACTCAACCATTTTTCAAGCTCATGTGTCATTAGTTAGTAGACAACATGGTCACCAAGACATGGATCCATGTTTATGAACTAGCTTCTTGGACTACTTTAGTGTGGAAACCAACACTTGTACATGGGATCCTAGTTTCCTAGACTACTTTAGTGTTGTGGTTAGCACTCATCCATGGGACCTTGGTTTATTGTTTTACATCCTCACTACAAGCATTGAGGGTAAGGATTCTCAAAAGGGGGATGGAATGGTGGGATCCTCCCTAGGGATGCAATGGGGTTTGAATGCCCCATTAGGGTTACTGTAGATATGGTGTCCATTTAATTTAAGGTGGAATAGGTCCACTATGTTTTTTATTATTAAATAATGTCCATTAAGTATGTATCCTTGAATAAATGTAATGTGGACTCATAAAAGAAGGCCCATAATGTAGTTGTCTTGTGATCATGACTAGAGTTTTCTAACTAGATATAAATAAGGATGGAGTCCTCATTGTGAATTAGGTATTGGAGTATATTTTTTTGGATATTAGATCATTGGGAGGTTTTCCCCTCAAAGAGGAAAGTAAATAGGAGTTTATAATTCCATAAAATGATCATTTTGTGGTGTCTCCCTATGGTCTTTAGGGATTTTGTATTGAATACTATATTGAGTATTTCTGATATATCATTTGTGATTAAATTTTAACAACTACACATCAATACAAATGGTATTGGAACTCTTTCTTACACTAGTACATATGACCAAATTTGCCAAGGTTTTTCATTGCTATTGCCACACTTATCCATTGCAATTTCCACGAAAGCCAAGACTATTTTTCGTCGCTATATCCACGAACCAATTCTCCGTGGAAATAACGACAAAATTAGCTCTCCATGTGTCATAACCATCAAGATAAGTTAACCTTATACATCATTGAAATTATGAAGAAAAACTGTGGCAATGTAAAACAAATAGTGGAATGTTGTGACGCAAAAGCATGGCAATAGCGATGAAAAATTATGCCAAGAAAAAACTTATGACGCAGATGTTGTATGTGCGACGCAAAACTGTGGCAACTTGTGACGAACTTTTGTCGCTATTGCGATGCATCCTTTAAGTTTAAAAAAAATAAAATTACACGAGATATGGTATTACCATATTACATTGTAATATGGTATGCCATATTACAATGTAATATGGAAATACCATATTACATTGTAATATGGTAATGTCATGTTGCAATGTCTCTACTTTCTCAACAAGATGCAAGAAGTTCGTTTTAAAAACAACTTAGGATAGCGATTTGTCCTGAGTGGGATGGTGACCTTGGCATTCAACAAGATAGGAAGTAATTCATTGATGACAAGTGTAGAAGGTGTGCAGGTCCACTGGTGTATGGATATTATCTTCTAAGTGGCAGACTTGAACTTACTCTTCCAGAATAGATGGCTCATATAACTTGATATGATTGACATAAATGATATTATGGATGTCTAGCAAGGAAGGGAAATAGTAATGACAACCATTGTCATTAATATATTGAAGAACAATATATGGACAATAGCAAATAGGCTTGAGTTTTTTATGATGCTACCCCTTAAAACAATGTTTGTCCATATACAACCAAAGTCAGTCACCAATTTGAAACTAGACAAAGCCTTGATGGTGATCCTAGAGGGATTTATAATGAGCTAGGGAAGATTGAAGGGCATTAGTAACCAAAGAATGAATGCTATATAATTTATGAACATATGAGATTCTATACATTTTACCTCAACTTATAGGAACTTCTATCCATAAGATGCAAATAATAGCAAGATGCAAAGAATGAGCAATGCAAGAAATTATATAGGGGTAATATGAGGGTCTTTGCAATGTACACGAGATACATTGTTGTTGTGAGGGAATCCTCCATCAACTAGGCCTATATATCCCATGACGTACATGTGAAGACCCCTATGCCTTGAGAATTAGTGTAAGGTAAAACTATAAGGTGTGCCATGTGGATTAGTGTAATGTTAGGCAAGTAGAAGACAAATGCGAAAGAAAGATTGGTAGACAAACATTTCATGTTAAACACACAATTTTGACATGGGGGAACAAGCGAATTTAATCACTTCATAAGAATGATAGAAACTAATCTATGAAATGTAAATAAGGAAAAAAAATAAAAATCCTAACTATCATGTAAATGATGCAATGGCTAAATTAGGAGATTAGAGATGAGCAATTTCTAATTACTATATTAATGGAACAATAACTAGAACATGTAAGTAAACCATGAGTGAGTCTAACAATAATAATATCTCAACTATAAAATCATTGATAAGATTAAGAGTGACAAGGAGATACTTTCACTTACTTATACCTGAGGTAGGATGGTGTAGGAACATGTTTAGCTAGATACATACATCACAGAGGTTGGCATCTTGCCACAAGTGAGGTAGGATGAGAAACATGATCTCTTATGGAAAGGATGGAGGATAGATGAAAAGGTAAAGATGGGAGGTTGTGGTGTTAGGGTAGTTCTAACAAAGGCAGGAGAAAGAAGTTGATGACACTGGCATGACATTGGAAAAAGGCGTGAGTTGACATAAACCGACTAAGAGTGAACATGAGCGAGAGAGGAAACACACTATAATATAGGGTTATCACAAGAATAAATGTAACATATGGAAACTTGGAGTTAAAGTGAGTGTAACAAATGGAATTCATTGTTCTAGGATTTCTATAGTCATTAAGGTGCCATACACTAGTCAAGGACATAGCATGAGTCCCATGTGACATACGATAATCTAGAGAGTGTGAGAATAATAGGAATCATAAACTAGTAATATGGAGTCATCAAAATCACAAAAACAACACATGATAGCCTAGATTTAGTGCAAGAATCAGAGTTGGCATACATCAATGGGTTATTTTATGAAAGTGTAGGAGGCGACATGCATCAACTTAAGTTCAATGCAAGCGTAGAGGTGAAAAATACCAATCATACCAATGGATGAGAGAGGATCAAAGGAAGATATGATGTCACCATTGGTAGGGGCTCCATAGTTGCAAGCTATGGAATGTGACCATTAAGGGGGACATCTTGGAAAACTGACCAAATAAGTGATAGTTGATCCTAACTAGGTAGAGGTTATCTCAAGTAGGGTCTTTCTTGAGATAATGACCTATAAGTGACCCATCGATATTATGACCAAATAAAAATGGAGAAAAAGGGGTGTAAGGAAGAAGAGCTAAGGAGGAGAGGCAATACTTTCCCCAAGAATTTGAAGGACTAGGAAAAGAGGAAGAGTATGTAGGAAAGCATGGAACACTAGGAGAGGAAGAAGACAAGGGGAGAACTAGGTAATATTGGGTGCTACAAGGTAAGAAGTGGCTAGATTTGATAATGGGAAGTCTAAGCTAGCCCAAAAAAACTCCCAATAGGAACAAGGCTACATTCAACTTGATAAAAGTGTGTTAAGACATGGGACCTTTTTAATGTTAGCAAATGTTGATTTTGACAACTAATAGAAAGATAAGGAAAAGAGAAGGCATAGAAGAACAAGGGGTTACCTCATTGTTGTAGCTAGCGAGAGGACAAGGGCAAGCAATTATGGAACTATGTATAATAGATCATATATGTATTTTGTTAATTCGTGTGTGGTAGAAGAAAAAAATATTGAGTTAAAAATCATTGGGGAGGTTTGAGATTTAGAATGAGAATAGTAGAGTGAGAGTGCACCCAGGTGGAAGGATGAGAATGTATTATTTAGACAGTTCGGAAGAGGGATAGTGCAACCATATGAGATGAGATGGATTGATGTGATGTAAAATTGAGAGAGAAAGGTATTTATGTATTATGTTTTGTTGGGTCTTAACATTATAAGTAAGAGGTATTGCAAGAGGTGAGTTCATATTTTTTTTCATCTTTATAGAGTTGATAAGTATTGCAATGAGCATATTATAAAGAATTTCATTGTTTTTTATTTGGGTAGAGGGATGAGAAGGTATCATTTGGAATGTGTGGAAGAGAGAAAGTGAAACCATATGAAATGGTTGGATGTGAGTTACAACTAAGAGAGAAAGATATTTATGTAGGATGTCTTGGGCACATCATT
>ML782910.1:366883-430170 GCA_009831015.1 Picea engelmannii | reverse complement strand
TGCGTGTGATTATAAAAAATTGAGAGAAACAACATCACATATAAGAAAATGGTATGTGGATTTTATTGAGAAAGTTGAAACAAATATAATTTATTTATATTGGAAGACTATGGTATATAATCATAAGTTCATTTGTTAAAGGTGCTTAGTCATAAGCCAATAAAGTTAAAGGTCGCCAACCATAAGCTAAGATAGTTGAAGGCGGTTAGTTAAAAGTGATTGTTATGTGCCTAATCACTACATAGATAACATCTTTATAATAAGGTCATATGTGTACAAATGTTTTCTTTATATAATAATGACATATATACCTAACATAAGTTTAGGGTTAGTGTTTATGTATCTTATTGTTATAAACATGAGTTTCCTCCCTATCTTATATATACCATAACTTATCATTTATCAATATAGAAATCAACTTCAAGATTTTATTCATGGAGATTTCTTCCTTCATTTAATTGAATTACTAAGTGCTATCCAACCATTAGGTGTGCAAGTATCCCAACCATTATTGTCACTGTTATATTATTTTCAATTTATGCAAGTGTGATCCCATTTGGGTACTAGGGATGTAACAAGTGGTATCAAAGCTTCAATCAAGCTTTGTTGGTTTTTTTTTTAGTTCTTAAAAATAAAAGAGAGAAGAAAATCACAATCAATTACTATCATTTCACCGATCAGGGTTGAGTTTCAATAGCGATTTCATATCTTTATCAATGAAAAGAGAGAGATATTATAGCTACAATTGAAGGGAAAAGGGTATGTGGATTCCATAAACCTAGAATATCTTGGAATCCACATACCCTTTTCCATAGAATATACTAACTAGATCCAAAAACCAAAGACATGAAATATGGTACTACACATATAATATATTATCAAGGAAAAAACAAGCTACATGAAATTTGGACATTTGAACAAAAATTTACAATTTAAATGAATACATTAATAAATAAAAAACATACTAGCTTTGCAAGTTCAAAATCCGAGCTATGCAGTTCGAAAATTGGATTTGTTCAACCGGTGGGTGACGAAAAAAATAAACAGCTCAAACAAAAGACAAGAATAGTGTTGCAACTATAACAATTGTGTCGCAAAGTCTCTTAAAGTCAGGCTTATATAGATAAAGTAGTCAACTAGCTGTTAACACCGACCACTGAGATAGGCAAAATTTTCGTCGCTATTGCCACGAACTTTCATGGCAATCGCAACGGAAATTTTGACCAGGTTAAACTAACCTATTCGTCGATATTGAGACAAACTTTAGTGTAAATATCAACAGAAATCCCGTCCTATTTAAAAAAAAGATGAAACTAATGGAAACATGGAAAATTTTCATGGAATAATCTGCCCATATGTACTAGTGTTAGGAAAAAAGGAGAATAATTTGACAAAAAACCAATTTTGTTGGATCTTGATGCCAAATAGAAGCAACAATTTTCTGAGAATTTATTCCAAATATGGTTGTTTGAAAAGGTATATGTCATCTTCCCCTTATCTAATTTCCATGAAGAACACATTTACTAAGAATAAAAAATGGTGCTTTAGATGATTTGAAGCATGAGTGACATAAAAATGATATGACATGCAACAATTTGAATTTCAAACATGGAGTACTTCAAGGAATGAAATTTATGATTATTCTATACTTTCCATATCTAAATATGGAATACAATAACTTCAAATATGGAGCACATCAAGGGAATATATCATTAATTAAACACCAATTATTCTATGATGTGGTCACTTAGAAGAGATAAAGGCTGATGGAATTTTTGACCACTTAATGATCTGACATGCAAATATAGACTTAAATGATGAGTTTGAATTCTAAATATAAACGTGTACATCCATATTTTCATATTCATGCATTGATTTTATAATGATGTGCCCTACCATTATTTTGAAATTTAGTTGACATGATATGACATCCCATTTAATCCTCACCATAGAGCTCATTCAATTCACTAATGACCATAGACTAACAATATGACTTCAATAGTAAAATTTTGTGACTTATGTTTTTAAATTTAGAAATATTATGCTTGCAATACACCTAAATATTATAAATGAAATCAAATGGATGAATTCCTCGGTTACATTGATCTAGTACCCATTCTACTAAAAACAACTTATCACGATTTCAAGTCTAATTGAGGAGCAACATGGGCATAATAGAGCACCACATATGAGGAAGTAGTTCAATTCACTAATGACCATAGACTAACAATATGACTTCAATAGTAAAATTTTGTGACTTATGTTTTTAAATTTAGAAATATTATGCTTGCAATACACCTAAATATTATAAATGAAATCAAATGGATGAATTCCTCAGTTACATTGATCTAGTACCCATTCTACTAAAAACAACTTATCACGATTTCAAGTCTAATTGAGGAGGAGCATGTGCATAATAGAGCACCACATATGAGGAAGTAGTGTAGACAATTTCAGTCAAGAAGAACAAGTAACAACATGACACATCTCAGTAAGAAGAAGAGAGCTAAGATTTAGCTAGAACCAATTCTACTAAAAAAACTTATCACGATTTCAAGTCTAATTGAGGAGGAGCATGGGCATAATAAAGCACCACATCTGAGGAGGAAGTAGTGTGAAAAATTCCATTTAAGAACAACATGACACATCTTAGTAAGAATAAGAGAGCTAATCTTTAGCTAGAACCAGAGATAAAATAAAATGTAGATATATAACTAAAGATAAAGCTATAACTCAATATGAGGAATGTAGATGTTCTTGGTAAAATGAAATAGACACTTTAGCATTTCAAGTATACCTTATAAACATATTTACAGAAAAAAGTAAAAGGATTGAAGGTTCATCCATGATAAAGGATTGAAGGTTCATCCATGATAAAGGATTAGAAGAAGAAGGATTGAAGGTTCATCCATGATAAAGGATTAGAAGAAGAAGGATTGAAGGTTCATCCATGATTACATCTTTAAAGAGGAAGAAGGAGTGAAGGTTTATCCATTAAATTGTTTTGTGTATCATGTGATGGATATGTTTTTCGTACATAGTTGTTTTACGCATTTATGTTTTCATACAAAGTAAGTACTAAACATTTTAGTGAAACTTGAAAAATTTCATGGTATTACTTATATGTAGTTATTTATTATATATTGTGATATTATATGTAAATGAAATACTTTTTTATCAAAAAAAAAAATTATTTTTTATTTCACTTTTTAAGAATTCATGTTTTCATTTCTATCTAAATAATAGGCCAATTAATAAAATATATGAGACAAAATAATAATAGTTAAAGATATGTAGAAGTGTCGATCAACCCTTCTCCATTCTCCTCGAAAATAAATTGAATGGACCAGGGTCACCCAAGCCTTATCTATTATGAGTGGGCTCGAGGGACACAATAAAAATATGTATGTGTTGAGGCCTCAACTAGGCCCAATTTGAAAGACATGGGGATCCCCATTTTCTAAAATTTCCACATTACGATTTGTCTTCCAAAGAGATTTTCTCAACTTTTCTTACCTTTGATAAATGACTTTAAGTTGTATGAGGAGAGTTATCATACCAACCTATTTGATTCACTTTATTATTTAATGCAAGGTTTAACCCCCATTTCATTAAACTTAGAATCCCCAGTAATTTTTGGTTATGTGATTATCATTTTTCAGAAGTGTGATTATTGGTTTCCAGAAGAATGATTATTGGTTTTCAAAAGTGTGATTTTTGGTTTTCAAAAGAGTTATTATCAATTTATAAAAGTGTTATTATCAATTTCCAATGGTGTCATTATCGATTTTCGATAGTGTGATTATAATTTTCCAAATTTATTCTAACATGGTGTATTTTTCTTAGAAATGAATAACCTAAACAAGTTGAATGAATCCATTTTAATATGTTATTTTCCATTGATATTTATACCATATAACAAAATATTTTCCTAGTAGCATAATATTCCAAGGAATGCTCACCATATAATATGAATAAATTTCTATTAAAAACCCACATCCACGGTGAAGAGTGAAAAGTTCATTATATTTCTTTCAACACTAGAAAGAAAGTATCAATCATCATCACATATATTTTCGACTTCTTGTTTATATATATTAATTGCAATATGTCCCTTTTCATTTATTTTTACTTTATCTTCGTTTTCATTTGCTTGTAATTTCCATGCCCATATGATGATATCCTCATCAATGATGTCATGTTTAGGTCTTACAACAACCCACTCTTTAGTTTTTTTTATCCCAAGCTACACATCCTCCATTTGATTTCCACCATTGAACTATAACTTGGTATCTCTCAATATCATCTATCTTTGTAGACATAACCTAATTCCTTTCCTAACCATATAGGATTATTATATATTGGTCATACAATGAGCATATAATCTTTCTTCATATCTTTTTGTGGATCAAATTCTTCTATATGCTTGTTACAGGAAGGACCCACATATATTCATCAATAGTAGGGACCATTTAACTTAGGTAACCATCCATGAGATAAGGTTGTTGTTGAGCATAATTGTTGGTATTTGATTCTTGTATTGTTTTCTTCCAAAAAGAACCTCTTGACCTTGCCCAATTAGCTAAGAGCACATCTAGAGCCTTCAATGTTTTTTCCCAATATGTTATTTTTGGAAGCAAATATTCTTCCCTTCCATCTTCCATTGTTGCACTGAAATGAGTAATATATGAATTCATTTATTTCTTCAAGTATTCCATCTCTCCCCCCTTAGGAAAGTCTAGCATTCCATTATACCCTTTCTTCCATATATTTATGCAATGATACTAATGCTCATCCCTAATAGTTTCCTTATATTGCATGACAAGGGTGCCATCAACCATATTGAATTTGAATTATTTAGGGGATTTTATACCCATGATCTTCTTATTTCCATCCAATGGGTATCTTCCCACAAGGTCCTTACAATTATAAGCCTCCTCAACCAATTATGGAGTGAAGTTGTTTTCGTATTGAACCATTCTATAGTTGTCCATGATATGTGGCAATGATAATATATCATGTCCTTTCAGTTGAGCTAATAACCTCCGATATATTGCATTTATATATTCATGGGTATGAACAAATAGGAGGAAGATTACATATAATATTGTAATATTATTCTTTTCCATGAGACTGGATACATAATAAATGAGGTAATGGTTCTTGCTATCACCTCTACAATTATTGAGTTGTAAGAATAAAACTAGTGGTAGTTTGTTCAAGGAATCTCTTGGCATTGATAAATCCTGTATGAATTCTCTCATTTATTATTAAGACTTTTCATAGGATTCATATTCTAAAAGTGTATCATGTAATAGATGTATTGAATACCCTTTATTTCACAATAAATTCCCAAATTTAATAACCATTGGGTCCTCTAACATGCTCAAGAATAAAGGTAAGGAGGATACAATGAAGTTTGAACTTTATTTAGGAAAGGGAGGCTAGAGTGACCAAATCCCTATGTTCAATTCCCATGTGTAATTGTTATCACCAAAAAATTGCTCACCACAAACATAGACAATGGATGAAGAAACAATGAACACAAGCACACCATACTACCAATAATTATGGAAGGATCTCACTGAGTTTGGAAAGATAAGCAAAAAAATATACAAAAGTGGTTCTAAAATTTTGCGCGTATTCAACAAAATCAACTCACACACATCCACACAAGATAACATGGCGTAAAACACACACAATGTGTGGCCCATGCGACTAAAAGTAAGAAAACCCATGGATGTGGAAATGACACAATGATGATCTTGGTAAGGCCTCAACCACTTCTGGGATGGGGTGGATCTCCCCCATACCCAAAATCGACCCTAAATTCCACCTTGGGATCAATGAAAGCGATGGGAGGTACCTCCAAAGGCCTCCCAGTCACATTTGAAACTATTTTGGAAAAATATTTCCATCCTCCTTGTTAACACATAAGAAGCATTGTGAACTAGTACATGCACTTCAAAATGGAGGAAAGAGAGGGTTGTAGCTTAGATAGGTTGCAGGCACTTACGTTCAGAGTTATCAACATCCATAATAGCCTCAGAGCTACCATGTACTCTATGATTTTTTTCATATCATTTTGAAAGGCTGAGGAGGGGGTTTGGTAAAATTCTTGAAATTGGCGCTACGAACTGGTGCTGTGAACTGACAAACAAGGGTGTTGCGAACTCATTTCCTATAGCATCTGCTTCTAAATATTTGATCATAACTCTAAAAAAGTTATGTGGGTTTCTCTAAATTTTTTTGTGGAGGAGAATGATAGCCTTGTTGACTTTCTGACCAAATTTCAACTTGACCTAGTTTGTAATTTGAAAGATATAATTAAAACAATAGTTCGCTGCAAACTCTCTATTTTTCATAGTTGTTGGATATTTGCCTTGTTTGGAGGTTTCCACCTACCAAGGAAGGTTAGAATGGTCTCCTAGGAGTTAGTTGGAAATGAGGGACATGTGTTCCATCTCGAGATCAATTAGAATGACTTGTTTCAAAAGGAATTTATCATTATAGACAAAATCCAAAAATAATAGGAATTTGTTAGGCTTTTGTTGGAATCTTTTGTAACAAGAATCCTAAATGGAGGAGGATCCTATGCAACTCCTTGGTTTCGACCTCTTTAGGGTAGATAGAGATTATTCACTATAAATGAAAGGGTTTTTGATGAGAAAAGGGTTTGATTCATGATCCAAGAGAGGAGAGTGTTGTAGGGGTAGTTTATCTGTGTGTGACTGTAAGCCTGAGGGCATGTTATGTTAATACATTTATACCATTGAGGATTCATGAGAGTTGTCTTATAAACATGTTTTATTTTTCTTTATTTCTCCTTCATCTCACTCGAATAAAATTGTGGACTATGAAGGCCATGGTTGCCTGTGATTAGGAGATTCATGAGCTACAACGGATTTGCAGAGATTGCCTTTTAATTATTGTTTTGTTCAAGTATTCTTCAGTCCATTTGATAGAGAGGATCTTTGTTTTGTGAAATTTCTTATTTATATTTTTTCCTCTCCATTATTGTACCTTGATAGTATATAAGCTTTGTCTAATGTACAACTCAAATGCCTTCAATTTGCAGGATGTTATGACTCCATGCCCAATGGAATGCCTCTGCAGACAGTTTGCTACCCTTTTTATTTATATTTATTACTAATCCACCAACCGTAAAATTGATTTTATTATTTACATTATGATGGGTACTAGGCTTACACCTACAACAATCTAGCTGTGACCTCTAGTGCTATCATTCCTATAAATAGAGGGCCATTGTATGCAAAGAAGAGTAAGCAATTTGAGTATTGTTATGTTGATCAATTTGTCTTTGAGAAGCCATATTTCTCCTAGAACTCTTTGAGAATTCATAGAAAGTCTTGCATCTCTCTCCTCTTGAGAAGTTCAACTATCAATTATTCACCATTGTATTTTAATTTTCATCCATTGTTAGAAGAGAGAAAGCTTTGTATTTGGGGACTCAAGAGCCTTATGAAGGAGGAAGAGGGGACTCATAAGATCCCATATTTCTCCTAGGAGTTATGAATTCAAAGATCAGTCTCATTTGGTAGCTATTCCTTGTGTCTCTTTATTGCAACAATTTTAATTGTTATATGCTTAGTTTAGTTTTATTTATTTGTTGTTTATTTGTTGTTTTCTATTAAGTTGAGCCACTAATCAACTAACAAACTACTGTGTTGTCTTGTTAGAATAACTAGATAGTTAAGGGACCTATTTTTCTCACCCAAGTGGAAAAAAGAACCCAACATATTGGCATAGGCATTGATGACTTGGTTGATGAAGGGAGTGGGGAAGTTGTCTTTGGGACAACATTGGTTTAGTTACTGAAAGTCCATGCAAACCTGAATGGTACCCTGTTTCTTGTTAAAAGGGTCAGGATTCGAGACCCAGGATGTGTATGCGATGGGGTATATGAAACCAATTGTACGTAATTTTTTGATCTTGGCTTTGATTTTGATGGCTTTGGAAGGGTGACGTGGTCATTGCTTTTGGAGAACAAGAGAAATGTCGGTCCAAGTGTCAATGTGATGTTCAAGGATGCTAGGGTTAGAACCAACCATCGTTGAACATTGCACTGACACTTGGTTATTAATTTCCCCCATTCTTCAAAATAAATGACCCCTTCACCCTTCCAAATCCATGGAAATCAAAGCCGAGATAGAAAAATTACGTATAGTTGGCTTCATATACCCCATCCCATACACATCCTAGGTCTCCAATCTTGTCCTTGTCAACAAGAAACAAGGTACCATTCGGGTTTGCATAGAATTTCATGACCTAAACCAAGCTTGTCTCAAAGACAAAAGCCCCACTCCCTTCATCGACCAAGTCATCCATTCCTATGCCAATAATGAAGTACTTTCCATCATGGATGGGTTTTCTGGTTATAACCAAATCCAAATCCTTCATGTGGATCAGTACAAAACCGCCTTCACAACCCCTTGGGGAACCTTTTCTTATCAAATCATTCTCTTCAGACTAAAAAATGCAGTGGAAAATTTTCAACTAATGATGAAATATGCCTTCCATGATCTCTCTCACATCATTCTTCCCTACTTGGACGACCTCATAGCTCGGTCCAAGAAACATTCCCAACACATAGAGGATCTATGGATCATCTTTGAATGATGTCAAAGATACAACATTCGAATAAACTCGCTTAAATGTTTCTTCTACATCACTATAAGCCACCTCTTGGGATTCATAGTATCCCCACATGGCATCATCGTAGACCCCCTTAAAGTTCAGGAAATCAATGAAATACCCCCTCCCAAGAACTCAAACCAATTGTGGACCCTCCAAGTCAAAGTCAATATTTTTTTCTATTCTTCATCTCTGAATACACCATTCGTGCCCGTGGGTTTTTACGATTACTATGACGTGAAATTATGTTTCACTAGGAGAAACATACCCAAGTTTCCTTTGATTCACTCAAATAGGTACTCAAAAAATCCTCCTTAATTAATCCCCAAGACTATGATAGGGATTACATACTCTACCTATCCACCTTAGAGTTTTCTGTCACTTGAGTCCTCATTCAAGTTGTTGATGATCAACATGAACATGTTATATTCTATATCAACAAGAACCTCTCAGGTCACTACTCAAATAAAACCATGAGGATAAGCTATCTCTAGTATTCATCCTCGCAGTTCAAAATATGCACCACTATATCTTGCTTCATATGACCAAAGTCGTTGCAGATTCCAACCAAATGCATTACCTCTTGAGTCTCCGACAGATCAATGGAAATTTTCTCACTAGATCATCATTCTTCAAGAATATGACCTAGACTTTACCACCCTGAAGAGAAAAAAATCCCTTGTCCTCGCTAAGATCCTCGTAGACTTTCTATCTAATGCCTCTGAACCCCTAGTCAATGAGAATTTCATCGATGATAATTTATTCCTTATATCGTCAAAAGACCCATGGGACAACGATATTTTGTTCTATCTCCAAACTCAAAAATTTATCCCTCACATTTCTCGACACGACCTCCATCGTATCCGACACCAATCATCTTGTTACCTCCTCATCGAAGATGTTCTCTATCGTAGAGGAGTTGACACTATTCTTCAACGATGCCTCACCCTTGAAGAAGCATAGATATTTATCAATGAATTACACAGTGGCGCATGCAAAGGTCACCTATCTGGCATGTCCATGGCACAAAATATCATTCGAGCAAGTTATTTTTGGCCCATGTTGTTTCACCAAATCAACCAAAGAGATACCCACATTTAACAATACGACTGACACAACGGTGTGATTTTTATTTAACCATGTTATCTCCCACTTTAGGGTTCCCTACAACTAGTCTCCGATGACGGTACCTTGAAAACAAATTCTCTGTGGAGCTATCTGCCAAATTGGGCTTCACCCATGAATAGACTCACCCTAATACCCACATTCTAATGGAAAAGTCGAAGCAGTCAATAAAGTTATAAAAACCATGCTTCAACGCACGGTTGACAAACACAAGACCATTGGAATCACATTATTTTCTCAGCCTTGTGGGTGTATTGGGAAGCTGTCAAAATGGCTACCAATTTCACGTCGTTTCACTTAGTCCACACCATTGAGTCTATACTCCCCATTGAGTGAAAAATCCCAACGATGTGCACTGCGATCAAACTCCTGCCAAACACACCGCCTCTTGAGAAACGATTTTTATCCCTCAAATATCTATATGAATATCGATGGGTCTCGTTACAGAACAATGAAGTAGCCAAGAAGCGGTCCAAATCCACCTTCAAACGTTAAGTCAACCTTGGATTTTTTACCAGAGGAGACCTTGTGTCGGCCTAAGATATCTCCTACGATACTCTTGGCCATAGAAAGTTTGATTCCCTTTGGTAGGGACACTATTTCATCAGTCATTGCCTTACTATGGGTGCCTACATATTGGTGCACCCTGAAGGGGATACCCTCAAGGACCCGGTCAACGGGTTGTACTTGAATAAGTTTTACCCCTAAGCGTAACCATTCTACCTTAGGTTTTCTTGCTTTCCTAGTTGTTTTTAGCATTTGTTTTTTGTATTTACCTCTCTCACAATAAAGTCCTAATCCTATGTCCTTGTTTTTAATAGATGAATCCTCATTCACTTATCACATCGGATACATGGAAAGAGCTAGCCGCTAGAACTAAAATCTTGCTTCGACAACCAGGGCCATTTACACCTCCGACCTTGTGTTTCTCCATTCCAATGGCCTATGCATCGACCTTTCGACCAATAACCAAGTTGAATATGCTGCCATCATCGGTCTCCTCTTTGAGGCTAGTCTCATCTTCCACAACATCCTCTTTGATTCTCATCTCATCTTCCACCAACTCAACAACGTGTATCATGTTCGTGATCCATGTATTTATTGCAAGTACGTGAAATTCAAACTTCTGTTATGAAATTTTGAGTCCATCACATTTACTCATATTTATAGAAACCTCAATCAGATTGCATATCACATGGTGAGTCAAGTACTAGATTGGAATTTATCACATTAAACATACATGTTGGATTCATCCATCATCAAATAAAACAAGTACACAAACCATATCATAAAAACATCAGATGCATAAAATATCCAAATGGTCTACTCATATATAGATCACATATGTCAAATATGTGTTTGATACAAAAACACAACAATCCTTAACTCCACAGCTAGGCCCTCTCAATCAAACCCTAAGTCTATACAAAAATGGGAGTTCACAGACTCCTACACATCATAAAGAATCAGGCTATGCCTGTACCGTATCACACCATCACCTAGGGTGACCCTAACTGTGGTACATCCCCACCAGTAGGGGGTCCCCTCTATGGGGCATATCCCTCATTGGGATCCACCCAGTCATGGCCACCCCTTCTACCACTGCACGTCGAATCAGGGACCACCAATGTGGGACCCTGCCAATACATTGGTCCACAGATTTCTCATCCTGAATCCATGTCCACAGGTTCTCAGGCACCCCATCCAACATGACCTAGAACCGTTGCCTCAAATTCTCCATATCTCGGTCCCGTGCCACCTCCTCATATCTACCCTAAACCACTACAGGGCCCGTCCCCACTGCATGCAATGGACCCACCCTGGGATCATGATATCGAAAACACCTCCTTGCCCACCCCTCTACAACTCGCTCATCCTCTAAACCTTGCACTACATCAGCCTCTCAGTCGTTGGGTCCTACATCTACGTATCCAAAAAATAACAGGTGTATCGATACTTAGGACATACAATCATATAACATCAAATAACATGTCAATATGAGAAAGTACAAATAAATATCACCTCTGTCATCCCAGTTCCCACCCGATGGTAAGTGCATATGTGGGTGGTACCTGAAGTCAATCTCGTGATACAGAAAGTCATAAAATACCTGTGGGCTCTACCACCAGACCCACTCAAACAAAGGCGTAAATCACTACCCCACACCACCCCCACCCCTGCATGGTAGCAGCTATCCCCATCTCACCAACCTAGGATCTCGCACCCCAGGTGGGTCCAAAATTGCCTGAGGGCATAACAACACTACCCTCTGAAAAATAAAAGCACACAAGATTGAACCAAAGGTGAACTCACCGCCTCTCGCCACCACACATCTTTCCAACTATGCCACCATGCACTCATGCATCACATGAGCCTAGGAAAACATACAGCCCCCATAGCTTGCTCCACAATCACCATCTGGGCACCTGAGATGCATTGGGTCCCCAATGACCCGTAAATATGTAAAACCATGGAACATAAAACTTGCATCTCTAGGGAATCAATCGAGGCTATACTGACTAAGCCATTACTCATCACCACCTTCCCTAAGAAATAATGGTTGGTCACTTCCCCACACTCACCCCCGTAGGGATCCTCTATTGCGCTACCAACCTTGTTCCCTGAAAAGGGAGTCTAATAAGGAAATAAATTTCAATGTCCGTTGTGATGCAGAGCTCATGCCAGCACACAAAAAAGAGCTACTGATCAGGCTGCCACATCCGCACTATGAAATCTAGTAGTGCTTCATGTGCCTAGATCAACGAGCAGTCAAAGAACATCAATAAACCAACATGGGATAGATGTCGCGAGAGATGGACTTCCTCCCCCACCATCCTCCATAGATATTCCCAGTCTCTCTCACACTGCTAGACTGGCATCCTCTCACACTGATCTGTAATCTGTACCCAATCCAACATATCTGTATTAGTTTTCATCATCCAGAAAAAATCCACATACAAACCAAAATAAAAAAAATCCTCACGCGACTATTCCATTAATAGTTGTGCACTTCAATGTGACTGTTTGTTTAACACTCATGCACATCAATGTGATTGTTCACTTAACAGTTGCACACATCAGTGCAATTGTTTGTGTAAAATTCATGTACAAACTGCGCGATTGAACCCTAGAGAGTCGTGCACATAAGCATGGTGTTTCATTTAAAAAATTCACATATGCATATGACTATCATCCAAACATGCAAGCACATCTAAGTGGTTGTTACCCCAACAGTCGTGCCCAACTCCAACCTGGACCGCGCGTTCGAAACTCATATTTTCATGCACATGCACGCACAATCATTTGATACAGTCCCACACTGTGTGCAACTATATCAATTAAATCCACATGCATATGCATGGTGTTGCACCTATTTTTTCACCTAAATGAGAAAAACAGAGGTGCTTACAAGCCTAGTTGGGTTAGCAAGGAAAGACAATAGTAAAGGAAAGGGTTAGAAGAATAAAGCTTAAAAGACTAAGCTAAAAATTAAACTAGAAATGATAAAACAATTAAACTATAGTGCATAAGGACATAAGAACAAGAAACAAACAAGACTTATCTCACCAATGGAAAGGATTGTATTAATGAAAAGAAAGCACCAAAGAGAAAGGGGGACTTTGGGTCCCTTCTTTCTCCAAGGGAGGGCTCTTGGACCCCCAAATTTTGAGCTCTTCTTACAAAATGAGGAACTAGAATGAAATGGTGAAGAGAATACAAAGAAAAATCACTCAAGAGGTGATATGAATGGCTAAGTGAAATGGTTCTAGCATACTCTTGATGAGGAAAGAGGGTCCTCCAAGAGAATATCAATAGTATAACAATACAAATGAATTCCTTGAAGATGTAATGCACCCATGGCCTATTTTTATAACATAACTTTGAGGTATTATCCAACCATCTTTAAGTGTGAACAAGGGGCTGTTTAGGGCACCTTTAGGTCTTTGACCAACCACCCAGCCAGATTTAGCCAAGATTTGGATGTCAAATTGACTTGGAAGCTGAACCAGAAGTGAGTGGGAGGCCGACCAAAATCATAAATGTGTCGTTTTGAGCTGTGCGCGGCTTTTTGCGTCCACAATTGCGCATCGGGCACATGTGCGTTTTTCCAACATTCTTGACTGGCGCACGTGCGTGCACTACCTGTAAATCCTTAGTGCATGTCAATTTTATAACTGGTTGCATAGTTTTGGACCTTTTGGAAATGATTTTTTGGTCATTTTTGGTCCATGGGTGAACTAGTAGTTGTTTGAAGATGTTGGATTCCTGTAACCATTTGCGGATGAAATTTCAGTGATAATAGATGCCCCCTGATGGATGAGGTTAGGAGCATACGTATAAACGAAATTCATCAATGTTTCTTCTATTGAGAGTACCATTGTAAGAAAGAGCGATAGTGAGAGTATCAAGAGCGACCCATTGGAGGGAGAGGGGAACCTGTAGGACCCAACCTTTCGCAAGGTGTGAAAAATAAATTGTGTACAAACGAGGTGGGCATGCCCCATGTTCGTGTCATGTAACTCAAAAAATGTGGAAGACAGTAAATGAAGTGGTGTGTTGGTGAAGATGACTGCAGTTCCCTTGGGGGCTTGTTGATAAGAGCAAAGGACAATTCTGATGAGGAACAATACTCTGAAAAGGAGGCAATGACACCTGTAGGAAGTATCAAGGATTCTACGGGCATTGATAGCCCAACAAATTTAAGAGGTCTTCGGCAAATATAAAAACAACTGCAATAGTCACAAAATAAGACCCACTGTAACATGAGAAAGTGTTGAAGTTGAATGTTATGGGGGTCAATGAAAACAGAGAGAAATGATGGTTCTCCCTGTGTCATCCAAGACTCCTCATTGTAAAGGTAATGAGAGTCAAGATACTATCACCCTTTTGGAAACTGTGTTGATGTCGATAGAAAGGGAGACACGACTCCAAGAAGCAAAGGGCTTCGTGAAATCCACTAGGTGAGATCAGGAAATGAGGAGGGACATGGACGAAGTCAACATGCATGGAGACTCAAGACTTCCCTTGGTTGGGGATATATGTGAAGTATAAGTGGAAACAACCGTACAACTAGGTTGAGTGTCATGGGGACAACTAGACGGGGGATAAGTTGTGCCAGAGGCGGGACAAAGTGAACAAACTTAGAGAGCAAAGGTAGGTGGCATGTGGGATACTCATAGTTTATGGATGATATCAACAGGAGTAGGTGATAAGGAATGCCCCAACCAAGGGTGACATGGGTTGCATTTTCCAAAAAGGAAGAAGGTCACCAAAGGTGACGAAAAAAATCTATGTAAAATGTTGGGAACAATGGCTTAATTACAAAAAGAATTAAAAAATAAGTTGGGATAATAATGCAGATATAGAAACAGGTGCCCCAGTGTAAGATGGCTTGGCCTGAGGGTGGCACAAGTTGGTTGGAAAACAAGTGGAGGGTTGGAGCCCCATAGGCAGGTTTCTGTATTAGGGAAATGTATGGAGGGAAATCTACAGATGGGCAAACTGATGGTGGATGAAATGGATGGTAAATGATGTTGCGGGAGTGCAGTCAAAATAAAACTATGAGGGAGTACCTTGGGAGTCCATTGGGTAGGCTAGAAAAATGAGGAGAAGGAATATGTGGCTGATTCGCGACATGATGTAAGACTATCGGGACTCCCATCCCTAAATGGTGAAAACAACGTGAGTGTCAAAGTGCCTGGGGGGAATGATGAATGGGACAAATAATGTGGGTGAGAGTGCTACCGGGTGACATTACCGAAATGCGGTGGAGGGGATGGTACTGCAGAGCTTGATATGGGGATCCTAGAGGTAAAAATCGGAGGGTGTGACTGGGAGATGCATCTTGATATTCAGAGGGAATTACTACATGCCAATGTCAATAATATACCTGAAAGAATATCGTTGGTTTGTAATGATCAAGTACCTATACACATGAAAAACAAATACCCGACGTGAACAATATCTAAAGAGAAAGATCATATAATGGTTATTTGATAATGTTAACATGCGTACCTGAGCAGAATATGAGAAAAATGGCCCCTGAGGGATAAGCATGAAAAGTGTCCCGGGGACTGTCATGAGGTAGATGACGGAGTGTTGATCCCGTGGCTGAAGATGGATTGAAAAATGGACGCCAGGAGCTCCCAGAATTGAGTCTAGAAATTTTGACAAGATGGACTATATATAGTTGTAGGGCCCACAATGCCACCTCATTTGTACCTGTTATGTTATTGAGTGGACAAGTGAGTTTAGAGGAGTTTTGGAGATTCCAGGGGATCGAGGCAGTCAATTCAGGACCGGAAAGCTTCAGGTTAGTTGTCGTATCATCCTGCATAGAATTAGGGTTTCTATTTTTGGGCAGGGCTTGTACAGAGGGCTATATAGGGTTTTTTTTAGGTGTGGGCCCCCTAGTGTGCAAGCGATCGAGAAAGTTGTGTGAATGAGTGCGCGCCTGTAATTCAAACATCCACACATGGGGGCACATTAATGGGGATAATAGGCGTGCATGGCATGCATGCTTGTGCAAGGTACAACAGTGCATGCATGTGCATCTATAATTCTAATAGCAGTTCATGTGTGTGTCGTTGTGTAGTGAACAGGCGTGCCTGTGTGAGCTACAGGGGTGCATGAGTGCTCCTCTATGGGGTCAATAGTCACACATGAGTGCAAAACTGAGGGATGAACATGTGTGCATGTGTCCATGCCTATGGGGAAAACAACCGCGCCTTGGAGGCAAAGCTGAAAGGTGTAAAATTGATCTTTTTTTGGAGATTTTGATGTTTGGATGTTTGAGATGGTTGATCAAGTACTGTATATGTGGATGCAGGTGATCATTTGGATGATGTTGATTCACTGGAGAGAGAGATATTGGTCCTAGTTGCGGCAGGCCGTGACTGATGAGGAGCCGGGAGTCCATGACACTTTGGCAACATGTGGGCTGCTAAAGTTCTTTGAGTGCCCCCTAATACAGGCCCAGGAGTTCCTCCTACAGTACTTGATTCAGATGTTGAGTCTAGATATGCATTGTTTTATGGTGCGGGGTGAGTATTTGACCTTCACTATGGTGGAGGGTATATATTACTTGACGGGGCTACCTTTTCGGGGAACTCCCTTACTGACAGAGCTCATAGTACTTGCGGATGTGCAGTTGGCTATCCTAGGTCGAAGGTACAGTACAAGGGAGAACTTTATGTTGGGCTCTGTGGACAGTATTGGGGCGATGGATGCCTTGGTTCATCGTTGTGTGGCAGCAATGGTTGTGAGGGTGTATGGGTCCCTCATGACTCATTGGATCAGTGGTGGTCAACTGAGGATTATGGAGGGGGCACTGGCAAGAGAGCATTTTTCTTGGGGCTTGATGCTGCATGCTGATATAGTAGGGAAGCTAGACAGGTGTTGAGCTACAGACTCAAGGGAGTTTGCCTTTGGGTTAGTCTTGGTGGCATGGTTTCTAGAGAGGGTGTCTATGTTGCGCTCGAGAGTATTGTTGGGTGCACCTGGTGTGTGTGAGCCGTGACTATGGAAGTGGTCAATGATTTTGAATTTCCATGGTGGTGGGGAGGGTGGCCACTATTTCACAGTCGACGTTGCACAGGTGTGGCGTCATATGCCACAGATTATACTACGGTACCCGTACTTCAAGGTGGACTTCTGGGATGATCCGGAGATGGTTTTACCTCTAGGGGAGGCATTCGATCACAGAGGTATGGTGTGATATCGTTATTTTGTAGATAGTATAACATGTATATTGTTATGTATGGGTGGATGTTGATGCTATCATTTGTTTTTTGTATGTGTACATGTGGGGCCTTGTGGGCACGAGGTGGAGTTGGTTAGAGCGTCGACTCGTCAGGGGCCGGTGAGACTTCCACGGGGAGATCTGTGGGTAGGAGAGAGACGACGTCGGGAGGATGTTGGGGAGAGGCCTGCTGATGATGAGAGAGCATATAGGAGATGTTGTTTTGATGAACTTGGTGCAGGACCATCACACGCTCCTCCGGCTGAGGATGGGGGAGATTTTGAGGATATCCACCACCACTTGGAAGTGGTGCTACAGGGAGTGCTCGAGGGCATGTGGTCATGGATCCAAGATGAGGGCATCCTAGAGCAATGTGTGGGGGTTCCATTGGTGTGATGGACCATGGTTTGGAGAGAAATAGTAGCAGGTGCTGTGATGACTGGGCAACTACCTCTAGGTCTAGAGGGATCGATTGTGGGTGGGGCACCACCTCCTAAGAGGGGACCAAGTGGTGATGCTCTAGAGGCACCATGAGTGTCGTTGTATGTATTTATATGTTTGTGGTTTTTATATAGGCTTGTGAGCCTACTTGGTGTAGTGGCACCAGTTTTGTATCTATAGGGGTGAGGTGGTTCATCGACCTACGGATGTTGTATATGTACAATATATTTTTTGTAAACATTTGGATGACACATTGGATTGATATATATATATATATATATATATATATATATATATATATATATGGATATACATTTTGGGACATGGTGATGTTTACATGGGTTTTGTGTTTTTGTTGATGATGTCTAATTTAATGTTGTGACAAATTATTGATGTTTTATGTATGCATACTAGTAGCTTGATGTGATAAATGCCAATCTAACACTAGGTTAGCCATATTATCTGCTATTTGATTAAATTGTCTTGGAATATGTGTGAATGTAATGGAACCAAATTGTCGAGATAACAGTCGAACTTGCAGGTATTTGAGGAAGAGGCAAGGATTGTGAACATGGTACACATTATTGAGATGGAGGACGACCAGTTGGGAATCAAGGAAAATGCTAAGGTGACAAATATGGTGATGGCTGGCTTTAGCAAGGAGACCAATGATGACAGTGTATTCTGCTTGATTATTGGTGGATGAGCCTAACATATGCCGCTGGTGTGGAGTAGTTCATGTGAGGGTGAATAGAGGGCCCAAGCAGCCAAAGCGAGATTCTGTGTCTAGTAGCTAGCTCTGTTGGCATAACCGATGTGGTAGGCCGATGGGGGTGGCATCTGTTAATAACATGAGTGATAGATTAGATGTGAGGTATGGATGAAAGAAGATTAAAAAATCTACAAAAATGTACAAAAAGAAAAAGTCTAGTTTAATATGTCTACGCTCAGGCATAAAATTTCTTTAAGTACAACCCGTTGACAGGTTCTTTAAGAGGGTGGCCTTCAGGAGAGGCTAGGATGTATGATCCTTTAGTGAGACAATATTGGATGATATACGGTCCATGCCATAGGGACTTGAATTTTCCATGGACGAGGGTATCATGAGTGACATCGTAAGAGAGGACGAGGTCACCTTCGTTGAATGAGCGAAGGTTGACATGGAAATCAAAGGTGGCCTTTGACCATTTTTTGGCTACCTCATTATTTTGTAATGAAGATTGATGATCCTCATCCAGGGATTCTAAGTTCAACAAACGCTGCTCCATTGGAGCAGTGTTAGGTAATAGCTCAATGGTGGTGTGTAAGGTGGGAATTTCGCACTCGATGGGAAGAGTGGCCTCAACCCCATGGACTAGATGAAAAGGTGTGAAACCAGTGGTAGTTTTGACTGTCGTGCGATAAGCCCATAGCGCGGAAAATAACATATGATGCCAATTGGTCTTATGTTTGTTAACCATGCACTGCAACATGGTTTTGAGGACTTTGTTGACTGCTTCAACCTGTCCATTTGACTGAGGGTAGTATGGGGAGGAAAAATCATGGGAGAAGCCTAATATGGATGAGAGTTCAACGAAAATCTCATTCTCGAAATGTTTCCCATGATCAGAGACTAGTTGTAGTGGTACTCCAAAGTGGGAAATGATGTGGTTAAAAAAAAAATGCGTTGTAGTGTCAAAGGTGTTGTTGAAGGTAGGCATTGCGTCAACCCACTTGGTGAAGTAATCGACTTCAATGATGATGTATTTGTGCCCATTGTTGGATGGAGGGTTGCAAGTCATAAAGTCTATGCTCCATTTACAGAAGGGACCAACGGTGATGACTGGGTGTAGAAGAGCAGGTGGTGCTCGTGCTTTGTTGGCTAAAAGTTGACATTTGTCACATCATTTCACTGTGTGGATAGAATCATGAAACAATGTAGGCCATAAGTAATTGACGTGAATGATTTTCTGAGTGGTGGACATCCCTGAGAGGTGGCCCCCGCAAGTACCGTTGTGGCAGTCGTTTAAGACATGATCAGCCTCATCGATAGTCAAGCATCGACGGAGTACAGTGTCCACTCCTCACCGATATAAGACATCACCGATGAGTAGGTAGCGTGAGGCTTGGTGAAGGATACATCGACGATCGTCTTTGGAGAGGTGGTTTCCAAAATTTTTTGCTCGGAGGTAGACGAGAATATCGTCATACCAAGGGTCATCCGAGGGGATGTAAAAGAGATGATCATTGGGGAAGTTGGTATTGACAGGTGAACTGGTAGTGTCAGAGGGAAATGTCATGATGAGTTCGGCAAGTGTTAGACATGATTTTCGTCATCCCTATGATCATTAATGATGTAAACCTATCTRTTKCCTTCAGAGGGGTCAGTGGCCTGAGTTCCTAAAGAGAGAAGGGAGAAGAACTTTTCCTGAGAAAAGAAGTTGCATTTTCCTATGTAAAAACCTTATAAAAAAGGAAGTTYGTAGGTTGCTATATAGGCAGGGTGCGAGAATGACCCATTTTCGCAGGTTGCATTATAGCTAGGGTGCGAGGTGTTCATAGGTTTCTCTATAGATAGGGTGCGAGAATTCCTGCACATGGGAAAAATGAGCGTTTTCTCGAATCTTCTAGAAGGAGAAACTTCTATGGTGAGGTGGCATCCGAATGGTTTGGATCTTACTCACTTTCATGATTTAGTGGGATCATCCTAACCTCCTCACCTTATCCTCTTCAACTTATAAAAGGAGAGGAGTTCTCATGGAGAAAGTTAGCTTGGGTTAGCTTTGTTGGTTCTTGAGGTTGTTAGCTTCGGTTGGCTTGGAATTATTATCTTGGTTGGAGTGGCTTTGAGATTTGCTTTGTCAAGATAGATTGTGAATATCATCAAATTTATACTCTCAGAATTCTTGGAGTCAAAGTGTGTGGGGAACGAAGGACAGTTGGAAGGGACCTTACGACATCAAGGCCATGGTTGTAATCTCTCTTTCACATTTAATATGATACAGTAATATGATTCTTTCCTATAAAGCTTGTTGTGTTTTATTGTATGATTCCTTGATCACATACATAGGTTTTTATTGAGTTTATGCTATTGCTATCACTTTGGTTGGTTTGTTTTGTCTTGGTCTTGACCTCACGAGAGCACCAGAGCGAAGCAGGAGCAACAAAGACCCTAGGAAGTGATACTAAGGTATGTTACTTGTTCCTTCCTATTAGTAAATTCAATATCTAAAACTTAAGGAAAGTGTCATGTTCTGGTGTGTTTTGTTCTAGATCTAGGTGGATCTAGGGAGATCGGTTAGTGTCCGCACCTACGGATTTATCCAATAACAAAATTGGCGACTCCACTGGGGAACGGATTGTTTCCTAGTTAGTCTAGTTTCCCTTGATTTGATTGCTTGTTTTCTGGTCTCTGAGTCTGTGGGAGATCCATCAAGACTCTCTGGATTTGAAAGTTCACTCAAATTTTGTGTCCTTTTTCCAAATTTTGTGTTTACAGACATTCTCGAACTGTACCCTTTAGTGGCCTGCGAGAATCATCTGAGTTCCCACCCTACTATGTAATCTAGTGTGAGATGTTCATACCCTACCTGTTTCTAGCCTGCGAACTCCACTAATGTTCACACTGCACCCTATAGCTAGGCTGCGAACTCATTTGAAATTTGTGTTTGGAATTAGGATGTCCAATTTTTTTATGCCCAATTTTTCTTTGATAAGCTGGATTGAACTTTTGGAGCCTATATTGATCTGTTTACAGTCTACTTGACATTCTTTGAGTTTCTTATAGCCATCTTTGCTTTGTTTGGTTTTGAAGGATTAGTCTCTTGCTTTGAGTGTATTTGAATTACAAAGCATGTGTTTTCTTTAGAATTGTTTAGGGAAAGATCATATTTCTTCTGAATAGTTCGCTTTAAAAGAGAACTTTTAGTTTGGGTTTCTATGTTTTAAGAAAGTTCATTATTGATTTTAGTGAAATTTTTGAAACAAAACGATTTAATTTCTTTCTTTATATTAGATTGGGGGCATCCTTGCATTTGAAGTAGCGGAATTGCATTGGTGTACAGTACCTTTTTCTCATTTCTTGAGAATATTGATATTGATGAGTTTAATAGACTTTGAAACATGTGCATATGGGAATGATAAATGTTTTCTCCTTCTCGTAGCATATCTTTCATTGAAATGAAAAGATTGCATCTTCATATCTTTGCATAATTTTCGAGTCGGTCAAAACACCATATTGTCCATGCCATCTTCCTTTTGAGTAACAAAAGCCATAAAATAAAGCGCTCATAAAAATTGATTAGACATTTTTATCTTTTTGGTAGAAAACCTACATTAGATTAGTTGTAGGGATTTGTAATAGGTGTGAAAGATAAATTTCCAAAGTTGCAAACAAACATAGAATCTTGAGTTAGGGAGTGGTTAAATCCACTTATTACATTTTTTCCTGGGAAGCCCTTCTAACACAAGGGTCAATCACGAGGTCGCATTGAGATTGGCAGAGTTACTCACCCTGCTTTGTTGGTCTTTGTGTAGAGGTTGCGCGTATTATGGGGGTCGCTTGAGAGGTATACCCACAATGATGAGTGGAAGCCTTTCAAGTTGATTTCGGGCTAGATACCCTGCCCTTGCGCATGGATTGGACTGTCGATTGTTTCCCCAGGCATCACTGTAGTGATTGGTAACCTTAGTGGCCTATCTCTCTAGGTTCTTTACATGAGGTGACTATGGAGGGGAAAGTCTTCACGGTACCTGGAATTGACATTGGCCAAACTCACTCAGGCTCCTTGGAGGGTATACCCACGATTATGTGTGGGAGCTTGTACCAGGGTGTAAGTCCATTAAGCAGGTCATCAACGTAACTTTTCCACCCGCTCTATCTTAGCCCTTTCTTACTTTGTTCCCGCGACGTTGGATTTCATCACCAACTAGTGAGTTCATTGTGAGAAGGTTTTGTTTGCTTGCTTCCTTCCTAGATTTTTAGTGTGTGTTGTTTGTTTTCCTTAGAGGACTCTAGATTGGATTTTGTTTTTGATGGAATTAGTTCCCAAAATGACCAATGAAGGAACCTCTGCTCCAGGGGAACCTTTTGTTTTTCCTTCCTATGGAAACATTGGTCCTCCTCACATCGCTACTTTGAGCCTTCCAAGTCTCACTATTGGATTACCGGTATGGTTGTTTTCCACTCAGGTAATCCCGAATGTCGTAAGTGCTTCGGTCGTAAGCACTTCCCCCCAAGAACATCAACCTCATGTTGATCCTTCACCTTCTTCACTAGTAAGGTCTTCTTCACCTGCTTCACTTGCAAGGTCGCCTTCTGTTTCATCTTCTTTGTTGAGTGAAAGTTCTGCAGCTAGTTACTCAGTGAATAAGAAGAAGAAGAAAAGAAAGATTAAGAAGAAGAAAGATAAGCAAGGGTCAAAACCTCCAACCACTGTCAAACATGTTGGAAAACAACCAGTTACTGTTAATTGTGTTGGGAGTGTTGATGATGTCAAGATCACCCAAACAACCCGTAAGCCCAAGTACCCTTGCAAGCTTTGTAAGGGTAGCCATCTTCTTAAGGATTGCCCTGGTCTATCCAAGGTTATAGAAGTATGGTCTACACATCCTCGCCAACCCATGTCATCAGCCTCTGAACAACATGCTGATGACCTCCCGTCCACTAGTCACGATACCGTTGGGAAGAAGAAAAGTAGAGTCAAGTTCCCGTGCATGTTATGCAAAGGGAGTCATCTCACTCACCTTTTCCCTCGTATGGATGAAGCCTCGAAATTCCTGGAAGACATGACTGTTTCATAGCCTTAACTTCCAGCTGCTTATCACAATCTTTCTCTCAACCCACCTATAGTTGATGGAATGATCAATCCGGTTCCCCTGTCGGTTAGTCAGGTTGATCAAGCTGTCAATCTGGTAACGTCTTTGGATGAACTAGTAGACCAAGTGGTTGATCCGATCCCATCCTCGGTCAACCCCACTCTCTCGTTAGAGAGTGAAACCCAAGCGGTCGATCCGTTTCCACCTGTCGACCCCATTCTCCCCCTGGAGAATAAAACCCAAGTGGTCGATCTGATCTCTCCATCGGTCGATCCTACTCTCCCACTCGAGAGTAAACCCAATACTGCCCATGTTTTTCTTGTTGATACAGAATCTCCCATGCCGAGAGGTATTTCTCCTTCTCCCGTAGGATCCCCTCCAAGTAATGAGGCCATCCGTTTTGATTGGGATGTGCTAACTGGACCTCGTCTTCCCTCTTACATGCCTTTCCAGATTACCGTACAGGTTTGTGGTCGGGACGTTCCTCAAACATTGATAGATGAAGGTTCATCTTTTAGTATTTTGTCCTCTATTGCTTGGCAATCTTTGGGTTGTCCTCCACTTGTGTCGGTTACGCAGAATCTGTTAGCTTTTAACAGAAGAACTAGTCAACCTTTAGGGACCCTTCCTCAGTTTCCTGTAACTTTGGGAGGGAAAATTGTCTTCATTGATGTCATGGTAGTCCAAGACCCCTTGGATTTTTCTTTACTCCTTAGGCGAGATTATGTCTATGCCATGAAAGATATTGTCTCTACTCTTTTTCGTGTGATATATTTCCCTCATGATGGACGAGTTGTGACTGTTGATCAAATTTCATTCATTGACCCCGCCTGGATTGCCGAATGGTTCTTATATGCAGACAGTATCGCCCCCGCCACAGGTCAATTATGTGGCATTGTCACCCATGGCTTCAACTTCTTATGACTTAGATACAGTAGTTGACATGGTGATCTCTTCAATAGGGTTGTTAGAGCCTGATCTCTTTACTCCTGTCGTGACCCTCAACATGGTGTCCTTCCAGAGTGTGTTTCTTCCTTCCAGTGAAGACCTCTTCGAAGCCATGGCCGAGTTTTGTCCCTTGACATGGTGTCATTCCAGCACATTGTCCTCTTGGAATCCATGATCAGGAAGAGAGGTTACGAGGACAGTTTTTACGTCTCTGTGGAAACCTCGTTAAAAAATGAAACAGAGGTTTCGAGGATAGTTTTTGGTCTCTGAGGCAACCTTGTTAAAAAATGAAACAACGGTCTTTGAGCATAGTTTTCTAATTTCAAGCTCGTTAAAAAATGAAACCACTTGAGGATAGTTTTTGCATCTCTGTAGCAACCTCATTAAAAAATGAAATAGAGGTTACGAGCATAGTTCTTGTTTCTATGTCAAGCTCATTAAAAAATGAAATAGTTTTCCCCCTCTCTATTTGAGTCAAGTCCTTCGTCTAGTATTTGAAGCTTCATTTCATTCTCGTTTGCAGTTGGATGACACGAAGCTTGGGGGGCATTTGACCTCAGCCTCTGGACTTCATGCTGAAGTTTGAGCCGCTAGCTTCTTAAGCTGGGGGCTAAGTACCAACCATGTGTTGGGAAGTTGCAAGCATAGTTTTCTATGGTTCAAGCTTGTGTAAAAATGAAACCACCTACCTCAAGCATAGTTTTCTCTGGTTCAAGCTTGTGTAAAAATGAAACAAGGTCCAAGCATAGTTTTGTTTAGTTTTTAAGCTTGTTTAAAAATTAAAATCTATCCCAAGCATAGTTTTGTTTTGTTTTAAAGCTTGCGTAAAAATAAAAACAATCCCGAGCTTAGTCTTCGTTCTTTCTCATGCTCATAAATACATGAGAATAAGTTACCGAGCTTAGTTTTTGTTCTTTCACGTGCTCTTAAATCAATGAGAATGTAACCGAGTATAATTTTATCACTTTTTTGGACTCGTAAAGGTTATACAAAAAAGGAACCCCCTGGAGTTCTCTTTAAGATCTTTTCAGACTCTCTAAACATGAAAAGATTGTCGAGCAACCTTGTTCTTTTCACGCTCATTAAATTATTTGAAGAAAACGTCTATTGAGCGATAGTTTATCTCTTTTTCGGTCTCATCAAACTAATTTATGAAAAAGGAACTGGGAGAGTTTTCTTTAAGTGTTTTTCAGACTCTCTAAACATGAAAAACCCCTGAGTTTTCTTTCTTTGGACTCATTAAACAAACATCGAAAGGCCCATATGGGACCGAACCACTCCTTTCTAGGCTTCGTTAAACATACTCCGAGGGACTTGTCCAAAGGATGAGCTTACATTACAAGCATATGTTATCCTCCTCAAGCTTGTGTAAAAATAAAGAGGTACTTGCCAGAAATGGTGGAGGAAAAAATTGGGAAAGAATTGTGTCTAAACCTGTATTCCATGAAAGATTCACTTTTGAACATGACACCCTTTCACTCGCCTTGTGTCTAGGTTGGAAAATCCACTTGTCTCCTGATCATACTCCTTTATAAGATTACAAATCGGTATGTGATCCCTGTTTTTGAGTCAGTGTTTCCAAGACAATTGTCGTGTCGTCAATATATTCAAAAAGATGTCCAACCTGAAAAGCCTTATATTGTGTCGGCCATTTCTGCAGTCTTTAATCCTTCTATTGCATCGTCCATCCCTGAGTCAGTCCTGAATCACTTGTTACTCTGATCTACATCAAATCTTGTTACTTGTTTCATGTCATTGATGTGGGATACATTAAGGCCCTCCCGTGACGATTCTTTTCCTGTCGACTTCAATGCATTATCCAGGAATTAGACTTAGAAACTAATTGGTACCTTGGAACTTGCATACCTCAATGGCATGTTTCCTCACTTTCGACAGTGAGTTTTCATTATTGACCCCTGATCGAGAGATTCCGCTGAGTGTTCGACTTCAACTCATTTATTCACATTCGTTGGATTGTACTAGTGTACCTTGGGATTCATTGACATTAATGGTGATTTCCCTCGCACTTGTTAACGGTATACACTAATGACCAGTAATCAAGTGGTTTCTACCATGTTTGACTTCAACACATTTATTCACATGGTTAGATTCGTACTATAGAGTGGTGGAGATGAAGACCCTGGATATTTTMTGACAGATCCAGGTTGCGTTGGAGTATATTCAGTGTACTCTTTCATAGATCCACATTGTATGTCTAGTGGCTATGTTCAAATTTGAGTCTTTAACACATAGATCCACAGTGTATTTTTGGTGGCTATGTTCAGATTTGAGTCTTATCGGCATGGATCCACAGTGTATGTTTTGTGGCCATGACCTGTCTTACTTGACATGGATCTTCGCATGTCAGCATTTATTCTTTGAGTCATTTGTATTCTGAGTATGGGAATGCTTACCTTAGTGATGATATATTATTGTACTGTATTTCCTTGTTTGTTGGTAGGTTTACGACCGACTGTTCCTTGTTCCCTACACACACTCGACAAAGTATTTCAGCGATCACTCTGTTCTAACTTCATACTTTGGGGGGCTCTCTGTTACACATTATTTTCGTCATCCCTATGATTGTTAATGATGTAAACCTATCTATTTCCTTCAGAGGGGTCAGTGGCCTGAGTTCCTAAAGAGAGAAGGGAGAAGAACTTTTCCTGAGAAAATAAGTTGCATTTTCCTATGTAAAAACCTTATAAAAAAGGAAGTTTGCAGGTTGCTATATAGGCAGGGTACGAGAATGACCCATTTTTGAAGGTTGCATTATAGCTAGGGTGAGAGGTGTTCGCAGGTTTCTCTATAGCTAGGGTGCGAGAATTCCTGCACGTGGGAAAAATGAGCGTTTTCTTGAATCTTCTAGAAGGAGAAACTTCTATGGTGAGGTGGCATCCAAATGGTTTGGATCTTACTCGTTTTCATGATTTAGTGGGATCATCCTAACCTCCTCACCTTATCCTCTTCAACTTATAAAAGGAGAGGATTTCTCATGGAGAAAGTTAGCTTGGGTTAGCTTTGTTGGTTCTTGAGCTTGTAAGCTTCGGTTGGCTTGGAATTATTAGCTTGGTTGGAGTGGATTTGAGATTTTCTTTGTCAAGATAGATTGTGAATATCATCAAATTTATGCTCTCAGAATTCTTGGAGTCAAAGTGTGTGGGGAACGAAGGACAGTTGGAAGGGACCTTACGACATCAAGGCCATGGTTGTAATCTCTCTTTCACATTTAATATGATACAGTAATATGATTCTATCCTATAAAGCTTGTTGTGTTTTATTATATGATTCCTTGATCACATACATAGGTTTTTATTGATTTTATGCTATTTCTATCACTTTGGTTGGTTTGTGTTGTCTTGGTATTGACCTCACGAGAGCACCAGAGTGAAGCAGGAGCAACAAATACCCTAGGAAGCGATACTAAGGTATGTTACTTGTTCCTTCCTACTAGTAAATTCAATATCTAAAACTTAAGGAAAACGTCATGTTCTGGTGTGTTTTGTTCTAGATCCAGGTGGATCTAGGGAGATCGGTTAGTGTCCGCACCTACAGATTTATCCAATAACAACAAGGACAAGAGATTTCTTGCTGTTGGGTGTTGAAAATTCAAGATCGTATTCCTGAAGGATGATGATCCATCGACCAAATTTACTGTTAATTTGTTGACGACTGAGAAAATATTGCACGGGGTTAGAATCTCCTATGACTTTGGTAGTTCAAAGAAGAATGTAATGGCATAGCTTCTGGACTGTGAAGACAACTGCAAGGGCTAGCTTTTCTTCATGATTGTATTTCAAGGGTGTCCTTGAAAGTTTTTTACTAATTTAGTAAATCACATGCTCATGGTCGTCATCCCCTATTTGGACGATCACTCCTGCTACTGAAACGACTAAGGCTGATATGTAGATGAGATAGTCGTGATTATAGTCAGGTGGACTAATCAACGGGGCATTGGAGAGGACTTCTTTGAGATCATCAAAAGTAGTTTGGGCATGTTTGTCCCATTGGAATGGGATGTCATGATGAAATAAGCGAAGGAAGCCATGTGCACGAGTAGCGTAATTTGGGACAAAGCGTCATAAAAATTTATATTTTCCTTGTAGGCTCTGTAGTTGGCGTAAATTCCAAGGGGGTGGAATTTCTATGATGGCTTGTAATTTGAGGGTGTCCACGGTAATGCCACATTGGGAAACTATGAACCCAAGGAGGTTCTCAATAGTGACGCAGAATACACACTTGAGGGGGTTCAAGAAGATATTGTACTGACGACACCTTTGGAAGATGATGCATAAATCATCGAGATGTTGAATGCGTTTCTTAGATCGAATGGTGAGGTCATCCAAGTATGTGAGGATGATATGAGCTAGATCATGAAAAATATATGTCATGGCCCATTGGAAAGTGGTGTTAGCATTATTGAGGCTGAATGGCATGACACGATACGCAAAGGTGCCCCAAGGGGTAGTGAATGCGGTTTTGTACTGATCGACATGGTGAATTTGGATTTGGTTGTAGCTAGAGAAACCATCCATGAAGGACAAAGCCTCATGACCTGCACAATCATCGATAATTTGGTCAATGAAGGGTGTTGGAAAGTTGTCTTTGGGACAGGCATGATTGAGGTCGTGAAAGTCTATACAAACACGGATAGTGCCCTATTTTTTGTTAACAGGGTGTTGGCAGCCAATTCACATTTTTATACTATCCTAATAAGCTGCCTGCCCAAGTGTTTTGGAACCCTTGATCTTCATCGCAATCTTTGAATAAAAATGACACTATTATTTCATGCATTTGCACACCTACCTTTATTCTTGTTTTCACGACTGCAAGTGTGAAAACTTTAATTTCGAAATCACATTAAAATCGTCACTTGATTTTTATGGTCACTCTTGTCTATGTGTTCATTGCATTTCCAATTTAATTATAGTCACACAGTTGGCAAGGCTCCAAGATCTTTACTCATTTGGCATTTTTTAATTGTTAATATGATTTCATTTTTTTAAGATTGTGATGATGTTATAATGACTGTCATTGAGCCCTTAATACATTGGTGGTTTGATGTTCTATAGTCTTTCATCGATTGCCTTGACACATTGTTTTCATGAAAACACATTGACGTTGTGGTTAGACCCTTGGTGTAATCATTTCATAAAACACATATTTGATATGATCGAACCCTTGGTGTTGATTTCGAATCATTGTTTTGGTTTTAAAACTATGCAAACGCTATACTTATGCAAATTTTTGGGACGACTTACCATAGATTTCATTAATTGTTTGAATGGCATTGTTTTTAGGATATGCAATAGTGATTTGAATCGCTATATGCGCCATCGGTTGTACATCTGGAAATGACTATTTTGCATGGTTGATCTAGATCCACCACCCTCGCACATTCGGGCATTAATGCCGTCCTGCTATCCTGGGTCACCTCTGTTGATTTTCGAGGAGCCTGTGTGCTATCTGATCCTGCGTATACCCTATTCAAGCCCTTGACAGTTCACCCGGCTCACTGTGTGCTCCCGTCTATGGCACCTGTGGTGTGCATAGAGCCAAATGGTAGCCAAACACTCCTGTTGTTCGACAATGATTGTCAAGATTTAGAAAACAGTGGTTGGCTGGTGTTTATATAGAGATTTGAGGGTTTCAACCTTTTGGTTGCCCAACAATTCGCCCTCACCTTCGACGGATGCAGGGCTAAGGTCGGAGACATACAACTCGATCTTAATGAGGAATTCCTAAGCTCATCTACAGGACTATCAGCTACAGGGCAAAGGTGGTTTAAAAATTCTAAAGTAGACGAGGTACCGTGGCTACTCCTATTCACATCAAAGAATATTGTTTCCTGTGATAAAGGTATGCCTATTACTACCCTCAAACCCAGGTGGCACGATCTTTTAGCGATTGTTAAACAGTTTGTGACCTACGAAGGTCGGTATGGCTTGGTATTTCTGTATCATCTCCGATTATTGATGAATTTTATAGGCTACCCTTTGAATATGCCGCATTATCTCTTACGTAGTTTGTACAAGATGTCTAAAAGATTCAAGCGTGAGAAGGCTGATAGCAGCCTTTTTCATCACTTCTTGATCAAACTGATTATTGTCCACCATTTGAGCCTTAATGGTGACTGTTGGCAAGCCTTCCTATCTAGGAATGGCTTTGCCACTCCTGAGTCTATCCAAGTGGACAAGGTTGTGGTTACTGAAACATTGGTTGGACCAACCGTGCCACTTCATATCCTTCTACCCCCTATCAAACCCTCAGATTGCCTCGACATGGACCTACCCGATACCATGACCGACCCGTGTGCTAAAGAAAATACTAAGGCCATCAAAAGGCCTGTGAGGAAGAAAGGCAGAGGCAATTCTACTGTCAACAGTAAAGGGAAGAAAAATGCTCGATGGATATCAAGATGTGCTAGGAACAAACACAAGCCAAACGTTGACCAGAAGCCAATACTCTTGAGCGAGGACTCAGACTCCGATATTGAGCGTTTCCTAGCTGAAGAATATCCCTATTCTCATGGCCTATGCTCTATGGAAACCTATGACTATGTCTCTAACTTACCTCAGTGCCTCAAAAACGACCCTAATTACCTGGGAATCAAGCTGCACAAGGAAACCCCTGGTAACTTGAACAAACCCTCGCCTGTGATGCCAAAGCCCAATCAATCATCATGTATACAATGTAATGCTTGGCTAGAGCGTTATTACACTGACGTTCCCCTGTTACAGTCTAAGATCAAATCGTTAGAGGAACAAGTTACAGTGTTGTCAAAAGAGAGAGACAGGCTACAAGCCAATGAGAAGAAACAAAAAACCACCTGTTCAATTGTCTTCAGAAACATTGAGGCAACAACGGCCTTTGTCAATTCAAAGTTATCATGATCGAATATTTTTCTTACTGCCCAGTTATGAATTTCAATATTAATTTTGTTTTATGAGTTGGTTTGAATTAATATAATTGATTGGATTTGCTTTCGATTAGCTTTGTTTGTTTAGATTCAAAATGATTCTGTTACTTACGATTTCGTTATGAATCATGTACAAAAGATTTGATTGCTAAACTCGGACGCAGCTATGATTTGGTTAATGTGATTTTATTGTTCTCGAATTAGTTTAAAAGATTGATTTGTTTTCGATCAGGTTTTCTTTTGATTAGTTTTGTTTGCTTTTAATAGACTAAAAACAATCATGTTGACTTCGATTTACCAAAAATGATTTTGTTTTGTTTTGAATGAATATTTTCGCTTTGATTGCATTCGATCTGTACAGAGAATTTCTTTGCTAAAATAGGACACAGCTGTGTTTTGATTGATATGATTCTGCATTAAGCATAACGATTGTGTCGGTCCCAAACTGGCTCGATTCATTTCTTTTGGCTTGATTTTGAAAAACAATTATGTTAAGTTCGGAGTGACATATTTTGTTTCTATTGAATTCGTATGGAAGACTTGGCTAAATCGATTATAGTCTATTTTGAAATTGGTTCAAGAGATGATTTCTTTGGTTCCCTAACTGTCAATCAATTCTGTCTGCTCCCAATTGGCAATAACAAACATTTGACATTTTACATGTATTCATGTCACCATTCAGTTAAGAAACCACGATTTGTTTTGTTTCAATTCGCATACAAGTTTGGTTTGGTGTGGCATGAATGATTCACTCTGTTTGGAATTAGTAATTAAATATTTGGTTTAATAAGTCGAATATAATTTTGTTAAGTTTTGGATTGATTTTAAAACGATTTTGTGTTCAAATTAGACTAGCTACAGAATTGCAAGATTCTGTAGCTAGTCTTAAAATTTAGATTTTTGTTAATTTTATCAATAAAACATTATCTAAACTTCTGTATTCTTGTCTACTTACAGGTACCTATGAATTTCATTGAAAAATGGGACATGTTGTAGCAGTTTAGATATAGTTTTCAGTTGTTAGTCATAGGCAAAGATAGGGACTTGGGAGACTATTCCCAGATGTTTTGTAATTTTCTTTGACAATTCCTACAGGGATGTTTTACCCTATGGGAGGTCTTTAAATACTTGTTATTTTTTGTAATGGACCCATCATCATCACTGTGGGGAGAACCAGACTATGGATTTATAATAATACAGACTGGGATGAAAGTTGATGTCTTGTAACAACTTTACGTTTCAATATATCAAACTTTTATTTCAAGTTTTCTTCATACCGGTTTGCAATCAATTACCGACTACTTTAGCTATCGTAATTCATTGCAGGTTGATGTGATTTGGTTTATGTGTTGTCCATATCTGATCTCTCTTATTTTAAAAAATACAACAATTACTCTGTTTCAATTAGTGAATTAAAGGTTTACCTTCTTCGTTAAATGAATCATTTTGTACAGATCTTGCACACAGATTTATCTAACTGCGACGATTTGTAAATCATAAGATTACTGTCAATTTTATGTCTTGTTTGTTCTGTTGTTCATATTCAAAAGAGCATTGCTGCTTCTTGTTTACGAGAAGCTTGTGAAGAATCTGGTGTAGGTTTCCTCCCATCGAGCAACTGAATTGAATACTTTACACGGGACAAATTGGAAAGCGTTATTACAGGTTAGTTTATTAAGTTATTTAAGTATTTTAGATAGATATATATAGTTCAGATTTATAGTTAGGATTATTATTTTAATTGTTCAGCTTAGATAGTTTCCATTTTATTTCTTTCTCATAAAATTAGAAAAATCAAAATAAAAAAACAATAGTTTTGTTGTCATATGACAGTTTACAAATGATTTTAGCAGGTTTTCATTTAAAATCTATAATCTTTAAATATTGTACATTTGTGATCAAGATTTAATTCTGTTAACAATTCAACATTCAATTTCATAGAATTATTAGTGTGTGTTATTAGACACTAGACTATATATATTTATTTTAGATTTGTTTATTAGTTTTCTTAATTATTGTTTTCATTTAGATTAGTTCCTTTAGTTAGTTTTCTTTAGTTTTCCTAGGACTCAGATCGGCCAACGGAGCCGCTAAACCCGTCAGGGTGGGTCATCCCAAACGGCTTGGGTTATTTAGACAACCCCAGACCAGATCCACTCTTCCAGTTGGCGAGCATTCAATTTCGCCCGTCAACACAGGGACAGGGTTGGAAACCCATGATGTATAGGCAATGGGATAGATGAACCCTACAATGCGTAATTTGTCAATCTCGGCTTTGATGGTCGCTGCTTTGGATGGGTGTAGTGATCACTATTTTTGGTGGACATGTGTGATGTCAGGCCAAGTCTCTATGCGATGTTCGAAAATAGAGGGATCAAGGCCAGGCATCTCTATGTATGACCAGGTGAAAATGTCCTGGTATTCTTGGAAGAGGGATTTGTAGGCGGTGATTTCTTCAGGAGAGCATGCAACACCAATGGTGATTTCCTCGATAATTCCATATTTGATGGAAATATCTATTTTAATGGTTGGGGAAATATTGGCCATATTTCCTTCCTCAAAAGCATCAAGGGCAGGGATAGGGTTGTTGAACCAATCTATATGCCCTTATGGGAGAAAATATTTGGTTTCGACTGCGTATATGGGGTGTTGGTTAGGAGGCATGTAGGCTTCCTGTGAAAGAAAGAGTGCTCTGTGGTGGAGCGCGTCCCATGGGAAATAGGGGGGTAGTAAACTCCTTGAGGATATCTTCATCACAATGAAACTATCATGAATATAGGGGATCGAGAGGAGTGACCTTAGTGACTATCACTGTGTCATTGTCTCATGTTGATAAAGAAGTAGGGGGTTTGATGCAAGGGGATTGCGATGGTTCACTCAACATAAAACAAATATCAAGATATTGTGGGTTAAAAATGGTAGATGGGCATAGAATTTTCGTGGGGAAATGAATTGGAGAATTGGGGGGGGGTTGGGGGTAAGTCCTCATAAAAATCATCTAGGAACCATGGGGGTTTAGGGAGTGCCTCAGGTTCTGGTGAAAAGATATGAACGATATCAAGTGATGGGGTAAGGGTACTTACTGGTTTTGCTGGAGGAGGGGGGGTATGATTTTGAATAAGGGCCAGTTGGCGATGCCTGTATTCAATGATCATACGACATTGATATGTGAAATGATCAAGTGATTTGCATAGAGAGCAAGGAAATCTCATACATTCGTTGACTGAAGTCGTGACATAATGGATGTCTGTGACGTTGGTTGAGGATGATGCAGATGGATTGGGTTCTTGCTGAAAGATTTGGTGTACTATTGTTAGTGTCTGCTAGAATTGAGGTAACGATGGACAATGGTGTGTGTAATGGTGATATTCTTAACAGATGGTGCATGAAAATTTGGTTCACAGTCCTTTTCTACTTGTGTTTTGGGAGATAGTAGCAATACTGGATGAAGCGACGAGCGGTGGTGGTGCTCGAGGGAGTTGAATGAGATTTTGTAACTCATGGAGGGATGGACACTTGTTGGTGGGGTGCCCGTCTTTTTCCCATAGCATGCAAGGAGGTTGGACACGTGGGAGAAGTGGAGAAGTGGGCTCCTTATTTTTTCGCCTATCCCCATCTATGGCAGGGGGGCTAGTGAGTGGGGGTGTAGGTGGTATGCTGGGGGTGAGTATGGGAATATGCATCAGGTTTCCTTCTGTTTGGGGAGGGAGGGATGGCTAAGGGACCATCTCAGGTGGATGTATATACCAAACTAGGATTTCCAACACCATATTATGAAGGGTAAGCGTTGCAGCTACCTGGAAATATTGTACACCTGGTGGGGGGTAAAAGAAAGGGATTTGGGTAATGGCTTGGGGGACTATTTCCAAAACCTGGATATGGCCCTGGGGAAGATCAGGAATGGGTTGAGATGAATTATTTCTAGGGGATTCCCAAGGGATAAGTTCTGCGACTAGTGGACATCAGGGATAAAAGAGGCCTCGGTGGGAGGGAGATTATCTTCAGTTGTCGATCCGTTGGAGGATACAACACATACTTGTGCTGAGGGATGGAGGAGTGGTGGTGCTCCATTGTATGTCCCTAGCAAGGATGGCTCTTTAAATATTATGGGGCCCATCTCGATGAGTGGATAGGCATCTGGATTAGTGTGGACAAAAGGGAGTATGTTGTTGATGTTGGATGAAGGGTTAGGCTCGTAATGTGATACTTGATTGATGGTAATGATCTTTCCATTATGGGGAAAGATCAAGAAACATATTGAAAGAGATGGAGTTGTATCTACAAAGCTGCAATGACTAGGATATGTAAGGACAATCGTCAATCTAAATGTATGCCATTCTATCTTCTTTCTCAGGTAGTAAATTATCTAGTAGATCTACGGAGAATTATGTAGTGGTCTATCCCACTGTTTATCTTGAATCAAGGGTAGATCCAAGGGAGGTCTTGCTTATCCATAGGAGAGATTTATCTACAATGGAAGTGGTGACTCCACTAGGGAAGGATATTTGATTCTTCCTTAGTTTTGGTTTCCTTTCTTTATTTACATATGAAACTTGTTTATGTAGCCCAATAGTCTTCCTTAGCACTCTCTCAAAGAATAGATCTATTAGATCTATTAGAACTGGGCCATATTTGGGCCTTTTCCCCAAATTTTATAGATACTTGTGATTGATTGGCTCAAACTAGAGTGACCAGCCAAAGGATGCATAACTATTGGGTTGTGACCTTCTGCAGACGGTTGCTGGCTACATAAATGTTGGGCCACAACTGCCCCTGTAGGTGACTATTTTTCAGATTTTTGATATTTTCCTTGGTAAGATCTGAACATTACCCAATATTGTAAGCCTATTAGGAGTCTATTAGCATAGATATATTCTCTATTTGAGCCTCTTTTTTATTGTTTGAGTGTGAATTGAATTTGATATTTCTTGAGTGTTTTTGCTGGGATTGCTTGGTTGAGTGAGCTAGTTACCTAGTGAGTTGGGATTTGGGTAGCATCCCTAACATATCATTTCAGATTTGGTAGTGTGTCTTTGTGCCTTTTGCATCTGTTTGGTGTTTGTTAAAAGGTGTTCCATTTCTAGGTCTTTTTCTCAAGTTTTGGGTTTTTTGATCCCGTGTAGACATTGGAGTGTGCCAGGAGGCCTCACTTCCAATATCAAACATCCTTTTTCTTGTTGTTTTCCATTTTGATTTGCATATTCATTTTATTATATTATAAGGAAATTTCATTTCAAAACAAAAAACAAAAAATTGCTAGGGTAACACTTTTGGTTTCTTTGCATGAGATTGAATTGGTGTGTTTTGCATTCAAGGATCTTGTTAATTTCTTTGGTTTGCCTTGCATGATTGCTGCATGACTGTGAGGTTGTCTTGTTGATTGTGAAAAATGAAAAAAGAAAAGTTTATCTTCCCTTCCTTAGTTAGATTTCATAGAAAATAAAATTTGCATGTTTTGCAAGCATATTTTCTCTTCTTTGGATTGGTAAAGAGTCAAAAAAATCATTGAAGTTTCATTCATTCCCTTTCCTAATCAACAACCATAAGAAAAATAATGCATAATCTAAAATGAATTAGACTCTTTTTCTCAGTAGAAAACCAACATAGGTAGGATGAGGGTCTTTGTGTAAGATTGGAGAGATAACTCTCCAAGGCCACATAAACTAAACCTAGAATTCACTAAAGTGTGTTCAAATCCATTATCACAACAAGTGTGTTGTGAATCTCCTCGAACATATGATTCAATCAGGAGGTCACATTAGGGAAAGTAAAGTGATACGCCCTCTCTACTTGTATTGGTGTTTGCTAGACCACATCAACTTCTACATGTATGACGGTCTCAAAAGTGTCAAGCCTCCATGAGAGGTAACACTTATTGAGGCTTTAAGATTAGTTTCCCTATCCATACATGTGGTTGGACCTTCGACTATTTTACCAGTCACTGATTTTGAGGTGGTAGCTATAGTGACCTTTCCTAAGTATATACAGATGTGCTACAGGTGGGAAGTTCCTATGATACCTAGGCACATGTTCAATCCTTGTTCCAGTTCCCTTGAAGGGTGCCCGCCTTAACCATTCATCATACCTTCACTAGATAATCATTTGGGGACCTGACATCCCTAAAAGGGTTGTATTTTGGAAGGCCCCTTGATCCATTGGTATTTCTTGTTGAATTCCTAGATTTATTAGGGGTGTGATATTTGGTTCCAAGACTATATCAAACATAGGATTAATTTTAGTGTGTAGGTTTTCATAGTTGGTCATAATAGTGAGTGCATGTTCTAGATATTTAACTGTGCTTGAGTTTTCAAAAAATAAAACACAATTAAATCTCTAGAGGATTCCCTCACATAGGATTAATTTTCATTTTGGTTATAACACATTTTTTTCACCTTGGATGAACAATCGATTCGTTGGTACCATTGACAATGAGGACTTGCACCTACAAGGGAGGAATAACCACCTCTTAAGTGATGAGTGGTAGTTGACAAAGAGTTTAGAGAGCTAGAAAGAAGGTCTAAGGAGAGTGAGACATTTGAAGTTGAAGTGGTCAATGAAATTCCTCCACCTCATTTTAACCCTGCTTTGACTGGTCCTAACAACCCCATATTAGTCTAGGTTAGGTAGATATTCAATGATCCTTTTTAATTATTTAGTGATCCTCAGACCATGTCAGGCCTGAATGTTTTGTCTAGTGTGGATGACCCTTCAAGCCCATTGATGAGTGTTACAAGGGTCACCCTAGTGATGTCCACCTTTTCATCCCCTAGTGCCATTAGACGTACACATTATTTTCCCATTGCATCAGGTGTCTCCATTTGGGGGATTCCGATTGTGTTTTCCTTTCCTTCTATGAGTGTACCTAGAATTAGCACTCCCATACCATTTGTTGCAATTCCCACACCTAGATCTTCATCCAGTGGGGTTTCTAGCCTTATTTTCAATGCCAGGAGTGGAACTTCCTCCACCTCAAATGTATCTATAGGAAGCCCAGTGATTCCAAATGCTAGTTTTCCATTCGGTTGGATTGTATCTAATATCTTTTGGGCTACCCCTAGCTAGTTTGGTCGAAAAAATGTTTCCAAGGGATTTAACATCTTGTGGGGTAGTACAATGATTCTTGGAAGCTTTGTTCCTTCTATATTTACCTCTGTTCTTGGGGGAAATCCCCCTAGGGGAACTTATGGTCTAGGGAGTAGTGGAACTTCTGTCTATAACACTTTTCGTAGGGATAATCCCCTTGGGGGAACTTATGCTCAGTGGGGTGGTTATCCTTTTATACACACTTCTAGTCTTGGAGATTGGTTTTCTAAGACTAGTTTTGGTCAGGGAAGTAGTGCTCCTTTAGTGTCCATGCATTCTCTTGGAGGTAATCCTTTTGGGGGAATTTATGATCCTAGAAGAAATAATGTTTCCAGGGGTCCTTTTATCCATGGAGGCAATCTTATCGAGGGGATGTTTTGTATTGGGAGTAGTCATGATCCTAAGAGTGCTTCCATCCTTGGGGGCACTAACCCAGTATTCCCTTACCAACATGTCTTTGTCCTTCCTTGCGACATTCGAATTTCCATACTTTTCAAATTTGAAAAAAGATCCCATTCTTCATGACCTTTTATGGTCAGCTATACCTTCCATGTTACCATATTACATGCCAATTTTTGATGGAAATCTAGGAGAAGACCCATCCACACATATCTTGACCTATCACTTTTGGTGTTTTTCCAACTCTTTGATGGAAAATAGTGTTAGAATATGTCTTTTCCAAAGATGCGTAACTAAAGGTGCTGAAAAATGGTACATATAACTTAAGGGTGATTCCTTTTCTAGCTTCAATAACTTGGCCATGGAGTTTTTTATGCATTTTCAATTTCCTATTAGGTACGAGACTAGGATAGAGATATTAAATCTCTAAGTCAATATACATCCACTCATATTTATGATCATTTTCATGAGTAGAGACAAAGGCATAGCATGATCAAAGCCAAAATTCCTTACCAAGTCTTCATGGAGCGATTCACCAAATCCCTCTTTCCACCTATTTCTAAGGATGTTTCTATGGCAAGGGTGACTTCCGAGGAGTAATTTATTTTATGTGCCCAACATTAAGACATCATCTACTCCCAATATGAAACACTATACAATATCATCTCGCATGCTCTGAGGCTGTCAATGGATCCTTATAGGCCTAACCCAACACCCCATGCTGATGGTGTGGTTAGTTTTTTTTCCAATGCACCTGTGGGTTAATTAGTTGGATAATTGGGTAACATGCACATTTCAGCAAACCCACTAAATGAAATGCACACCACCTAAATTTCTCAAACTCTTGTTCAATACTTTGAGGTGAATTCGGTGCAATCCATGTAATCAAATAATCCTCTGCAACTTGGAGGGAAGAAGAAGAAAAAAAATAAAATTCTAACAATGAATGTGGAGCCCCTGAATCCCCAAAAAATACTAGGGAGGCATTAAAGAGAATAAAAATAATATTTTTCCTACAATATTTGTAGGGAATATCATCCTACTCACCAGTGTCCGAAGATGGATGAGATTCATCGCTACATTTACCAATAGAAGGCTCCCCAACAATCTATTGTCTTGAATCATCCATTCCCCCCCAACCACAACAAATGGTTGCATCAAATCCTTCCCCTATGTAAGGGGTAATGGTAGATAATCCTCAACTTGAGGGCTCATTCTCACCTGCCAACATTATGATGTGTGACCATATGGTTTCCTTACAAAATTGAGAATGAAACTATGATATTCCTGAGGTAGGTTCCGTGAATCAGGAGCCAACATCATCTTCTTAGCTTGGTGGTCCTATCCACATAGAGAATCCATCCTTTGAGAGATTACTTCACCCACCTAAGGGTGTTATTAGAAAAATGACTCATAATATGAATACATGGGATGCCCACACTTATAGTATCATGGAAGACTTGGCCCATGCACCATGTGTCGTATGTTCTTTAGAGGTTCTCCAAATCTGCTTCACATAGTGGAAATATTTGTTTTCAACAATAGGCGGGATGGATCCCTCAAAGGATATTTTTATTGCATTTAATATGGACTTGGTTTGTAATCAACATTCTCACCAAATCGATTTTTGGATTTAAGTGAGAGTAGATGGAAAAACTATCTTCTGCATAGTGGTTGATGAAGGTTCCTCAACTTTCTTTATGCCTATCGGGTTCTTGAATTGAAATTTTTTTGTCACTTACTTCCTTAAAATTCCTTCTGAACCTATGCCTATGAACTCTCCTACAATCCGTTACCACCTCTTTTTCCATGATTATTTATCTAGATACAATATTTGTGTATCAAAGGACATTCAAGGTAAAATTGTCCATTATTGCATGTTTTCACCTTTCCTTATGTAAATTAGTATAAAATAAATTATATTAATAAGTCACTACAGAATCATAGATTTTGTACCAAGTTTGTATTTTTATAGCGACATATTATCCTATAAAACAATCATAGTTTTGTATGGTTGTGCACATCCCAGGACTAGATCATGAATTGGGGGATGTTGAAAATCATCAATATATGGTCCTCACCTATCAACCAATATTTTGAGTCAGCCAGGCCAACATAGGAGCGAGGTCAAAGTTCAGGTCAATGAAAAATACAGTGGTAGAGAACCAAAGATGAGCCAATGCCAAACCATCATGAAATTCTTTCTACGTGGTTCATTAAAGTCAGTTCTTCTAGCCGTGAGTATGCTCAATCCGATTTATAAAACACATGTGTTGTATTTTAAAGAAAATATGTTGTATTCTCCCTACAAGGGATGAATATGATATGATATAGAATTGATGTAATGTTATTCTATTGATTCTAGATTAATGCAAATTATGGTTGGCTGTCAATCTTATGTGTTGTGATTTTTAATTGCAAACCCAAATAGCTTGTCACCCATTTTTGTTGCTCTATGGATGCAATTCATTGTTCCATAAAATACTTGTTGCTTTGACGATCAATTTTAATTTGGAAGTGTTTCCCTAATAGATAAGGATGTTAGAGATCCATGACATGAAGAATAGCCAACATTTCCTTTTCATAAATTGATCATCCCAAATTTCTCTCCGAAATTTGTTTTCTAATGAAGGACAAGGGCCTATCATATTGCATGAGGAATTATCCAATTCCTTTCCCTAAAGCATCACATTCCATGACAAAAGTATTTGAGAAGTTAGGAAGGGACAACACAAGATGCACAAAAACTCTTTCAAGGCATGGAAGGGTTGATCAACTACAAGAGTCCAAGTTAAAGCATTCTTTTTAAGGAGAGCAGTGAGAGGTGCTGCAATTTTTCCATAATTTTGAACAAAATTGCGATAATATCCTATGAAACTAAGAAAACCATGCAATATATTAAGAGTTATATGGCGAGGACAATCCTGCATAGCTTCAATTTTCTTAGGATCCACCTGCACACTATCCTTTCCAAATATATGACCCAAATACTCCACTTCTGAGGCTTGAAAGGAACATTTATATTGTTTGAGGAAAAGATGGTGCTAAGAGAGTAGATGGAGAACTTGATCCACATGGGCCATATGGGCGGTCCAAGTTTTCCTATATATGATAATATCATCAAATAAAAATGAGATAAAATGTCGGAGAAAAGGACGAAAGACATGATTCATGAGACTTTGTAAAGTGGAGGGAGCATTACATAGGCCAAAGGGAATTACCAAGAACTCATAGTGACCCTCATGAGTTTTAAAGGAAGTCTTAGGAATCTATTCCGCTTTCATACATATTTGGTGGTAGCCATAACAAAGATCCAGTTTAGTGAAGTATTGAGCACCGCTCAATTCATCCAAGAGATCATCAATGAAAGGAATGAGAAATTTGTTTTTGATGGTGAGATCTTTGAGGGCATGAAAGTATGGACACATGCGTCAAGTTACTTCTTTCTCAAGGACCATGACCACATGAGAATACTAGGGGATGGTACTAGGATGAATAACACCCACTTCAAGAAATTTTTGAAATGTTTTCTCAATTTCATTCTTCTTGGAAAATGAATGACAATAAGGGTGAACATTGGGAGGAAGAATGACCAAGATGAGAGAAATGGAATGATCATGAACATCTCGGGAAGGAGGAAGGCCATGGGGAGTGGAAAAAATATCTTGGTGTTTGGATATGATAGATTGGAGGCCAGGGTGAATAAAGGGTCTCTTAATTGATTAAATAGAATGTAGTTGGGAAATAATGATCGAATGACATTTTTTGAGGAGATTTTCCCTTTGATGGGAACTGATGATATCAGGGGAACTTGTTGTGATTCCTTGGGAAATTATATTTTTATCCCTCTTGTTGGAATTGCATGGTTAATTCCTTAAAATCCTTGAGTATGGAGCCAAGAGTGTGTAACCATTCAAAACCGAGCAAAATTTCACAAACACCCATTTTGATAGCAAACATATGAGATTTCAGGTTGTACTGACCAATTTGGAGATGAAAATTTTGAAATGCCCCCCACATTTCATGGAACCTCCATTGGCAATCATGATTTGAAATCTTTTGATTGCACATATATAGCAATTAGTTTCTTGGGCAATGGAATAATGAATAAAATTATGAGTGTTGCCACTGTCAATTAGGATGATGACCTTTCGATGATTTATGTATCTAATTAGCTTGAGGGTTTGGGGAGCAAAGAAATCAGTGAGGGAATTCAAAGAAATGACCAGTTTGACTTCGAGGATATGAAAGGGAGGAGTAATATCTGTTTGATTTAGTAACTATTCCACAAGGGGAGTGTTGGGTGCAGGCCTATTTTGAGAAGGAAGCCTATTTTTGGAGAAAAGGTCTATTTTGGTGCGCATGCCTATTTTTGGAGAAAATATCTATTTTGGGAAAGACCTATTTTTAGAAAGGAATACCTAACATTGGAGAATTCACAACTGGTGGAAAGAAAACAACATGCAGGAAAAGAAGGAAAAACATTATGCAAGAAGAAAAGCAACGTGGCACGTAGGCAGACAAGCCTAAGCATGATAGGGTTAGGGTTTTTGACAAATATTGTAATAACTATAATCCATAAGTAGTATAAATAAGGACCTAGGAGTTCTAGGAAATATATATATATATATATATATATATATATATATATATATATATATATATATATATATATATATATATATATATATATATATATATATGTGTGNATATAGGTGTATGTGGAAGTATAAGTGTGGGAGATAGAGAGATATCATATCATAACAAAGAGAGTTGATTATTATGATTTTGTGGGATTGATGAATGTAATAATTCTTGTAGAAGAGTCGAATAAGGTATTGTTTGAGGGTCAGGTCATAGGCTGTGGAGCCTGGTGTGATCTAGACCACATTGCAAAGGGTTCTTACCCTCATCATGATTGTATTACTGAAGATGTAATGCGCGCAACGCAAGATTTTACAACAGGTTAAATAAAAGAGCAGATAAGCCAGATCTTTGTGGACGTAGCCCTAGGAGGGGGTGAAACAAGATAAAATTTGTGCTATGTGTGATTTTTAATGAATGTTTACATTTTGTTGATCATTATCTTATGAATGAATGGTTAAACTAGAAATATCAACATGCATGCATAGGTTTAAATATGAATAAATAAGAGAAGTAATTGAATAAATAATAAGGATAATGCATAAGGAAGAAAGAACACAATAAAAAATCTCCACTCATTCCTAGAATGCAAGCACTTGAGTATTGAATTCACCCATAAAAGTTATCTCGGGAGAGACTGCGTTGTGCACCCTGTGCGCAACGTTGCCTTCTGGTTTTCCAGGAGGGGTGATAGTTTTTTAGGGTTTTGAGGGAAACCTGTTGAGATTCAAACCTAGGTCATCCGAACAAGAAGAGGAAGATAATAACCAAAAAATGATTCCATTCATGGTTGGAACTGCATAGGTTTGAGTGGACGAGATTTGTGGAAGAAACACGTAGAGAATGAAATTATAGGAGGGAATGTTCAAGCAATGGAATCCAATGAAGGGGAATATTGAAAGATGGTCGAAAACAAAGGAACTTGAGTTTGCATAGAAGGACAACAAAAACCCTAAGTTAACACCATGCAAATATCTCGACAAAAACGTGTCTAGCGACTTGCATGAGGTATTTTTCTGTGATTTCCCACATTTATTGAAGGAGTGGTTATTAAGGTTAAAAGAAAACCACCCTACGAATGGAATTAGACAACTGAAGTGAAATCCTGTGGAAATCGGGCAGTTACAAAAGTTAATAACAAATTTAAGGACACAATAGATTTTTGGTTAGACAATATTGTTGCAGTGTTTATCACCGAATTTGCAGTAGATACTGCGAAGTCCTACACCGCTATAGAGAAATATTTTCTAAAGGGACCCAGAGGTAGGTACATCAGATTGCTATATACTTCAATCAATATTTTATTGTATGACAAGAGTGTGATTACCATGGAATCAAACAACTAAACTTCCCTGTGTGCATGGGGGAAGGGGGGAAGCATTGATAGGAGGTTGAGATATGGAAAAGGAGATGGATAAAGGAAAGACGACAGAGGACATGGATCCAATAATGATGGAATAAGATCATATAAAGAAGATAATGGAAAAATATGGAAAGACATGCAACATAATACCCTACCAATATAAAATGAATAACAAAAAGAGAGTCATAGCTGATAGAGAGGGCTTGGAAAGCGATGAATAAGAGGTAGAGGATCTCTGGGTTGTGGAGTAGAATGAAGAAATACTACACACAACATATGAAAGGAAAACAAGAGGTCCAAGTTCAAGGATAGAAGGAAGAACTCCAAACCACATCACCATCAACATGGAAACTACAACCCCATGTGCGACTAATACACCAAAAAAAACACCAATGTTTAGACAACCAAATTTTAGTGGAAGAAAAACAACATGACAATAATCCAATCAAGGAGCACCAATTGGGGGAGCTAGTTCAGGAAGTATCAGTCAATTATCTACACCATACAAAAGCAATAGTTCAACACAGTTCAAAATGGAAGGACATGATCCCATGATTAGATTTTTGGGGAGAGGCATCAGAGGACCCTGAAAAGCACTTATTCATCTATGAGAAAATATGGGAAGAAAATCAGATCACAAATGATGATACAAAACTCGCACAGTTATAAATCACACTAAGAGATCGCACACTGGATTGGTATATGAGCCTAGATGTTAACAATCCATAGGGAATAACAAATACTATTGCAGACATGAAAAAACTACCGGTAAACAAATTTTAGAAGACCATCTCAAAATACCAGTACATGAATGAAATGATTGAAATCAGAAAGAAACTAGGTGAGTCTATGTCAGAGACTGATCATAGGTTCAAAAGACTCAAAGGCAAGTTGAAATATGCAATTATTGACATGCAACATAGACACTTATTTGTGAACTCACTATTACCACACTTGAAATACCCATTAAAACAACAAAAGTTCCAAAATCAGGAAAAGGATATGTAGGAAGCCTTACAAATGGAAAAGAACCAATATCAACAGACAAATCCAACAATAGAGGAGCTGAAGGAGGATTTGAATAATCTAACATTTCAACTTAACAAGAATAAGGTTAAAGAGAAAAGAGAAGTTGTTTTGTGTACCCTATGCAGGAAAGAGGGACACCATAAGAACGAATGTCCAACCTTTGTGCAGTACATGGTGACAGGGGTGCCAAACCCATTGCTAATAGGAGTACCATGGTGTTAGATTTGTAATATGCATGGGCATGATCCATATCATTTTCCAATGATGCAGAAGTATAAGATAGTACCAAAAAGTTCATATTGCAATTTTTTCAAATTAGTGGGTCATGATGATAAGGATTATAGAATGATGGAGCTAATGAGAGAAAGAACTTCAGATATGTATAGGGTGCAAGAATAAATGATGACATGACAACATGCAACTCAGTTCATCCAAGTACAACCACAATACAATAATGTCTATCAACAATACAACAATGCGTAGATGCAGTATAATAATGCACAACCACAATATAACCCTGCATAGTATAACCAAGTACCTTAGTATAACACACCATAAGGAGATTGAGGCGCATACAGAGGTGGAGGACAAGATATAGGAGGATTTGGACAAGGCATAGGACCATTAGTGTGCCAAAACTTCCAACAACTAGGATATTATGCAAGGGAATGTCGACTCCCACCAGTGACATGTATGTACTGTCACGCAACATACCATGACACATAAGAGTTCCCAACACTCTTGGGGAAGATCCAAGAAAAAAGGAACTAGAACAACTAGAATGTCCAACGGATATCTATAGAATCCAGGGATGATGGGAGAAACATCAATATAGTCACTCGAGGAGGAAACAAGATAGGAACCGATGCAGTAACAGAAGATCTAGCTCAACACCAATGGGTTAAGAAGAACACCAAGCCACAAAAGAATTTTGACGCGTAGAAATAAAAGGAAACATTTAAGGAGGTGAGACATGAGTGTCTCAAGTAGAATGTTGCATCTTCATCAGTTGTGCAAAAACTCAGAACCCACTGATATACAGGATGTCATTCTCAATGGACCATACCAAAATGGACCATTCTCTAGAGAAAGTAAGTACCATAAAGACTTATCTGCAATCATGTGTTAAGTTATTGAATGATCCATCATCTATTAGGGTCTTAAAAAATATGTTATAAATATGTAACATAGAGGTAGAAGGGAAGTTAGAGCAGAAAATAGTCAATCATCTCCATACAAGAAGAAGGACATGTAGAGAATTCAGACTAAATGCCAACATTGGGGATTTCAACATTGGAGATGTTATATTGGATTTAGGCTCTGAAGTAAATTCCTTACCTAAGAAGACGTGGGAGTGTATGGGGGAACCCACCCTAGGCTATTCACCTGCCTAGTTGAAACTATAAAATTAACACAGAGTGTTACCTATTGGAAGACTTAAATGTGTGACAGTGGATTTGGAGGAGTGCACACTATAGAAGATTTTGAAGTAATAGAGATAGTGGATGGAACAACACCTTACCCAACCTTACTTATATTGGATTGGGAATTCGATAACCAGGCTATAATCAACTTGAATACAAGAAAATTTATTTTTGAATCAGGCGAATATAGAGTCATTGCACCATTTGATCATTGAGAAGGAGAAAGGTTTGTAGAGGCCACTTGTTTGGATCTGGAAGAAATAAATGATTTGTACAGAACCACCGTGCGACAAGAGGATTATGTTAACCCAACTGTAGATGGGGTAATTAGTTGGAGAAGCATTACATCATGTGTTTCTAACTCAGGCAAATGTTTAGAGAATTGGAAACTACAATTACATGAAGTTTCCACAAGAAGGTGCGGCATAATAGATTGCACAGTAAGATGGGTTGGTACAAAGATAAGAGAACCTCCTAGTTTTCATGGGATAAATGAATTAGAGGAACTCTTGAAAAAATATTAAGACAAAGTGTTAGAGAATTAGAGGCTCTTATCCGTAGATATTTCACTCAAGGAAACACCTGGAAGATGGTGGGGTGCGCATAAAGAAACAATTCAGTACTCGTATCATTGTAAACGACTACTACACATTATATTTGGCCCAGAGCAGGGGAGCAATAAAATATCAAGATATGATGGGAAAGGAACACCAATGGACCACTTGGAGAAGTGAAAGACACAATGGAGGATGAAACCACCAGAGGAATGACCTCATCACTTTATCCATACATTGGAAGGAATCCCAGGGAATTGGTACATAGACCAGGAGATGCGTAGAGGCACAACAAAATGGACAAGATTATAGTATAATTTTGGAGTAACCTTCTCATTTGAACATGAAAAACCCAAAATTGATTCAACACTAAAGCTGATATGGGGATTGATATTTTTTTATGAACCAGAAGTGGAAATCATGACATAGTATCAACAACAGAATAGAAAGACAGTCAAAGAGTTACTCTCATGCTATCATGTTGAAGAGGAAGCACCAGATGAAGATGATCTGTGTAACATTCATATTACAAAAATTGAGTGATAAATAGAGGTGGAAGGTCCATCTCTGGAATCAAAAGTATTTTTTCTCAATAAATCAAAGTTAAGAAAGTCAACATCGGGATGAATGACAACCCTAAAATGGAAAGTATTGGAGACTATTTGGATTAGAAAACAATAGAGAGAATAACATAGTTACTGTGTGAATATAATGACTTGTTCCCAACAACCTTTATAGAGATGAAAGGCATAGCAGGAGAGCTAGGTGAGATGAATATACCCTTCAAACTTGAGGCTAGACCTGTTAGGCAAAGACCTTATAGACTAAATCCAGTGTTTAAGAAGAAAGTAAAAGAATAAATTGACCGAATTTTGAAAGCTGTCATTATAGAATGAGTCAAGGAATGGTAATGGATCAGTCCCATGGTAGTCCAAGAAAATAATCAAGGAGGGATAAGGATTTTTGCAGATTTGAGAAAACTTAATGATGCTTGCTTACATGACCCTTTCCCTATCCCTTTTATAGATGAGGTCTTAGAGAATGTGGGAGGCCAAGAAGCACATTCATTCATAAATGGATTCTCATGTTACCATCAGATTATAATAGATCCAGAGGACAGGTATAAGACTACTTTTTCTACAGAATGGGGATCCTACTAGTATACAGCCATGCCATTTGGGCTGAAGAATGCACCAACCATTTTTTCAAGAGTAGTCATAACTTCTTTTAAGGAATTCATACATCATTTTCTAGAATTATATTTGGATGATTGGACTATATATAGTTTGTTAAAAGACCATGTAGAAGTGTTAATACTAATGTTGGAAAGATGCAGGCAATGTTATATATCATTAAACATCAAGAAATGCATTTTTGGTACACATTTTGGAATATTGTTGGGACATATAGTGTGTAAACAAGGTTTACTAGTGGAACCTGCTAACATTGCAGTCATTGTGAATTTACCACCACCAAAGTCAGTGCGCCAGTTAAGAGAAACACTGAGACATACAGACTATTATAGAAAATTTATAAAGGGGTATGCACAGATTACTGCACCAATGGAAAAAATGTTAAAGAAGGAAACCATATTTTAGTGGAATGAGGATTGTCAGCAAGGACTGGACACTCTAAAGGAAAATATGGTAACAACACCTTTATTAGTATTTCCATATTGAGAAAAGACATTTCATGTGCACGTAGATGCATCAACCATAACACTTGTAGAAATTCTAGCACAGCCAGGAGGACGGGACTTAGACCATCCTATAGCCTTTGGAAGAAGAAAGTTGTCAGAATCTGAGTAGAACTACAACACCCCAGAAAGAGAAGGACTATCCATGGTATATGCACTTCAAAAATTTAGGCACTATTTATTGGGCAAACACTTTAAAATGTTCACAGACCATTCTTCCCTCAAATATCTAGTCAACAAGCTAGTGTTGGGGGGGAGGATATGTAGATTCAACAATTTGATTTAGAAGTGATAGTCAAAACGAGGAATCTGAATGCAAGACTTGATCACCTATCAAGGGTAACTAATGGAGAAGAACCTACTAACTTGGAAGACAACTTCACTGATGCACAATTATTTTTAGTATACATAGTTGATGAATACTTCACGGATATTATTGAATACTTAAGTATAGGGGTTGGACCACAGGACTTTAGCATTGCGCAGAGGAAAAATATGGTAGTTAGAGTTGTAGAATATCAAATCATTGCAGGAAATTTATATAATATGGGCGCAGATAGCAGTTTGATAAGGTATGTATTGGAACGTGAACGACCCAAAATTTTAGTAGAAGTTTATGAAGGTATAGCTGGAAGAGACTATGCAGGAAAATATACCGCTCAAAAGGTATTGCGCGTAGGATTATGGTGGCCAACAGTCCATAAATATTACAAGGAATATTTCCAAAAATATGATGTTTGTTAGAGGGTTGGAAAACCCAACATAAGGGATGCGATTACCCTATTACCACAAGTGACTCTGCAGGTATTTGAAAAATGGGAAATAGAATTTGTTGGACCTATTAATCCACCAAAAAAGAGGTTAGGAGCTAGATATATCATTACTACGACTCAATACTTAACAGGATGGGAGAAGCAACACTAGTCAAGGAATGTAGCATAGAGACAACAACACACTTATTATTTGAGCAAGTGATCACCAGATTTTGATGCCCCAGGATTATGATGAGTGACCAAGGCACTCATTTTATTAATAATACCATCAGGGCTATGTTTGCAGAGTTTGAAGTCTATCACTAGAAGAGTACACCATATCATCCTCAGGAAAATGGAACAATAGAAGCTTTTAATAATATTTTATAAAATTCTTTGAAAAATATCTGCAATGTCAACAACGATGATTGGGACTTGAAATACCAGTAGTAATATGGGTATATCGGACCACATGCAAGAAGTTGACAGGATAGACACCATTCAGATTGGTGTATGGACAGGAAGCAGTGGTGCCATTAGAATTTTTGGTACCCAGTTTGCACGTAGAAACAATTACTAACACGACAGAAAGAGGTGCAGTACAAGAGAGGTTGAATCAAATAATGGAAATGGAAGAGGACGATATTTTGGTAGGATTTCAACAGGAAGAAAAGAAAGCAAGAGGCAAATCCTGGCATGACAGACATATTAAAAAGAAGAGTTTTAAGGAGGGAGACTTAGTTCTTCTCTATGACAACAAATGTTTCCAACACCTTGGTAAGTTTAGAATGCATTGTCTAGGGCCATATGAAGTAAACATTGTCACAGATGGAGGATATGTGCAGGTAAAAGACTTAGGAGGAACATAATTGAAAGGAATGATCCACGGTAGTCGACTGAAACTGTACATGGACAATCGATCTACTAACCCTTAAAATTTATAACACAGTAAGAAAGGAATGTGTATAGTGTATTATAGTAAATATTAGGACATAAAAATGATAAAAATAAATAAAAAGGGGAAAAATAATAAAAAAGGAATACAAAAATAGGAAAAGAAGAAAAACATAAAAAGAGGCAGAAGTTGGTTGAACTGCAGGAAAGTGTGAAAAATGTTGCACGCAACAATTACTGTGACAACATCGGAAGACAATGTGTAGGAAAAATAACACTGGGCACAAATGCATGAAAAAAGTGAAAAACATCTATGAACGGGTTTATAAAGTGTGAAAAGCATGTGTTCGTTCAACACTTAGTGATTTTTAAGCACAAAGCGAGATACAAAGGGCATGCCCTAGTTAGAAATTTACGAAGAAGAAAACGAGTGTGCGAACTGGATAGAATATGACCCCACCAAAGTTATATGCTTTGGGCTAGTATGTGCGGGTTACTCAACAGTGCCAAAGGCTCAAGGAAAGAATGAGACAACCCGAGAACGTGGTCAATATTGACTATTTCACCACTTTAGACACTGAATCGATCAGTCCAACATGGGTTGAAGAGGAAGCATAGACATCATTGCAAGGGGAAGTGGGGTAGAGTTCCGGGACCCTGAATTGTATCCTGAACTCTAATCCTAAATGCCCACTAAACCTGATGAAACGATGGGTCAATGATAGGGCCACGATGAAGAAGAGGTGTTGGTAAAGGACAACAATGATCGAATGGACTCTGAGAGGGATGAAGATGATGTAGAAACAACATACGTAGGCTCATCTGTTGTTGGGAAGAAAACAAAGATGTAATATGCCACAAACATCACACTTCCATATATCCCAGAAGAAGTGGTCATTGTGGACGATATGCTAGGAAAAGTACCAAAACTTAGGTACTCAAACCACGATGTGCCCGATAAGACTAAATTCCCATATTTGGATGAAGAGAATTACTTATTAAACATAGGGGAAATTGGACCCCTAGGTAAAGTGATAATTGATCATGCGCAGTGGATAATAAGGCTGTACAACTATGGAATAACGAACCTCTTGGATATACCGCACTTCGGGCGCGATAAAAACGTCAGGCTTTGCATCAAACAATGAGTCTCCCGCATATGCAGAGGAATCCTTTGGATGGATAGGCTAGTACAGATGGATGTGGCACTGATTTCCAAGATCACAGGGTTACCTACAGTTGGAGCACAACTAGAGGATTACTTGGATAAAAAGGTGCACAAGAAGGAAATGACCAAGCTGGTCAAAGCATAGTTTGGCACTAGTCGATGAAATAGGGGAATTGTGCTCAAGGATATTAATGATAATGCGAAAGGGTTCACCAAAAAGATTATGGATTGCAAGCTATTGAGGAAATGAAGAAAAGAAGAAGCTCCAATAGGATTTATAGAATTAGCCATGTAGTGTACAAAAGGAGTGATGTTCAGTTGGGTACCATACCTACTGAACCAATTTTTGGTGGATTGTAGATATGTGCAGGATAATGGAACCGAGTTCCATTACTTTTGGCTTATCATTCCTATAGATTGGATAGGATGGCAGGAGCCAAAGTTTTCATCTTTCCTATACAGGAAAGGAAAATTCTATGCGGCCTGATATGAGTCCCTCTGGCTGGCCAAGGACGATAAAAATCAACAAGCCAATAAAACAGTTTTTGCAATGTTGCTAGAATAAATACAACAACGCATAGCCAATGTGTGGCACATACTTGTGGAGGTAATCTAAGAAACCAAAGGGATATCTAGTTTTAAGGCATCCATGCACCACATGTGGGTCCAGGCCATAAGGGATCCAAAGAAGGAATGGATAAAAATGTAATATTGTGTCACCAATGAGGAATTTGAATGGATAATTAAAGACTGGCCTGTGCAGTGGAAGTTGCTAGTAACCAAACCAGTGACAAGGCCAACCTCAAAGGAAAAGGCTAAAGCAGGCTCCTCAGCAAAAACAAATAGCTAAGATGATAACACTAGAAAGGATGTAGTGCAGAATCAATCGTCAGGAATCCATGCAGTGCCTAAAAGACCAAGGAGGACAACAACAACAAAAAGGAAAAATAGACAACAACAAACTAGAAAGGGGGATACATCACAAGTTGGTAAAGAAAGGGTCTAGGTTACAACAAGTGGGGTGTATCCCTCACAGACAACAAGGAAACCAATGCAGGTAAAAGAGGCACACAAAAAGAGGAAGTATGTCATGGAAGACCCAGTCATCACCCTCAAAGAATATGATGTTGAATTCATCACGGACAAGGTCCAAGACAAGGGGGGAGAGGTGGTCCATATTGAAGTGGCACAAAGAGAAGAGATCATGACCAAGCTCATAGAATTCCATGAAAATCTACAACAACTATGGAGTCAAACAGGACCACGGTCCACAACGTACTGATAGGAAAAGACATAGTGACCCCCTGCACAGAAAGAAGGAGAGGAGACGGTACAATTGGTAGTGCAAGGTAGGGAAACATTAACAACCACCCCCCAAATGATAATAATGGATCAGGAGACCGCACAGAAACCCATGGGGGAAGTTGAAAAATTTGAATTCGTGATGGAACAAATACTCACCAAGGAACTATATGGACTCCAGGCCAGCATAATGAAAGAAGTGTAATCCAAAGCTCGTGTGGATGCGACTAACTTGGAGGTGGGTAGGGGAGTTTCTGAAATGTTACAAATCACATGCAACCAACTGACCTTGGAGAAAGAAGAGGAGAAATAATTTTCAGATAAGCTAGAACAAGGACCAACAATGGTATATGATCACATACTAGACAACACACAAGCACTAGAAGGAGTGCAGAGGAGAAGATAAAATTGATTTCACAAACAATTGATGGATATAAGTAGGAAATCGAGGAGCTCAAAGAAAATCTTAATCCTATGACTCCTTTAGAGGTTTGAGAACAGAGAGAACAACAATCTACACTCCAGATAGTGGAGATGGAGAAAGAAGTGAGGGAAGTAGAAGAGTTGTTCAACAGAACTGTGCAGATCTAGACCGTTTTAGAGAAAGATGAAAAGGTCCAACAGTGGGACACACAAGAGGAGAAAATCAACGCTACCATATAGGAACTAAATAAATGGCATAAAATAATGAGTATTACAAAGCGCTTGAAGGGAACTCAAGAAATGAAGACTTTGTAAGGAAGAATCAACACAAATGATTGCACAGTTAGAGGAAGAGAAGACAAGTATGGAATAGGAACAATCATAGGGCACATCAATAATACAGTAGGAGATAACATCGCAGATAGTTGAGGAACTAACATGAAAAGCTACACATATGAGGGAAAAATGAAAGGAACTAATAGAGAAGTTCCATAGTTTGGAAAAGGATGTACAGGGAGTGCACACAACCTGAGTGGCTCAGGATGAGGCACATGTTAGTGTTGGGGGCCTATTAGGTGTAGCCGTATTTTGAGAAGGAATCCTATTTTTGGATAAAAGGTATATTTTGGGGCACAAGCCTATTTTTGGAGAAAATATCTATTTTGGGAAAGACCTATTTTTGGAAAGGAAGACCTAATGTTGGAGCGCATGCAATAGGTGGCAAGAAAACAATATGAAAAAAAAGAAGGAAAAACAACATGCAGAAGGAAAATCAATGTGGTGCACAGGCAGACAAGCCTAAGCATGATAGGGTTAGGGTTTTTGACAAAGATTGTGTTAGTACTCTGTAATTTTTTTTGGCTGAGAAAACAAATGACAGAGGTAACCTATAGACCAACTTTAAGACCAAAAACTAGCCTTTGTGACCTAGAGAGATAACGACTTTGAATTGTCACCTAGGTTTATTTCATTTGTGAAATGTTTTTGGTTCTGCTGGCAAGGAAATACAAAACCTTGGGCCATGGAGTCAAATTCCAGAAAGCAAGAGAAATAAATGATTGGGTAACTAAAACTTTGATAGGATAAAAGTTAAGAAGGAAATGGTCTTTTAGTTTCAAACGTCGTTGAGTGTGGCTAAAGAAAGAGTACATAAAGCAAACTCAGAGCACCATTGGAGATGAATTCTAAGCTACTTAGAAGAAAACATAGGAGTTTAAATGGCGAAGTCTAGAGCACTGTGTGACAAATTATAGACTTATTAAATGTTCCAATTTAAACAGAGTAAAGACATGAAGATACAGAAAAAATGAAGTAAATACATAGAAGGGATCACAATACATTAGACCACCACCATTAGAATATTTTTGTCAAATCCTTAAGACTTCTACAATATATTTCAATCGGGTTCGAGGATTACATTCAATAGTCTACTGTCTACACTACTTTCCTAACCAACCTCACTTACATTGAAAAGATGCAATATATAGAAAAAGGACATGTCGCTTGGGCTGACATGCCCCCCAACAAATGCTCCTATAAATTAAGCTCTGATTATTCTTTGCTACATGATCCTTCAGATGGTACTTACTAAGAATAGAAACTTGACTGTGCTTAGTCATGTAATAACCAACATATTTTCCATGATGGATCGATCATCAACAAGATTCCATCGTTAAGAAGTGATGTGTAAGTGCTTCTCCTTTGAAAGGTTATCTGTATGATCAAGAACTTTTTCAAACTCCTTCCACTAGTGTAATGGATTTGATTGATGCCACATGATTAGTTTCTGAGGTATACATGTGGCATGTAACTGTGGAATGTCACTTGTGTTTACAATATGGAAACAACGGTCGAGGGGCCATGCATCTCCTTCAAAACTATTACAAGTTCCTCCTGTACTTGTACCTCTTGACAGGTGGGTCCTCACCATATGTGCAACGTATATCCACCATGCGAATACCTGTCAGATCTCTTGCTTCCCAGAAGGAATCAAGACATGAGGAGAGAGGAATTATGTGTCATGTTCGAAAAGAAAAAAATGGGGTTGGGCCAATTATGTTTCTGTCCTTATCTGTAGTCTTGATATTATAAGCATTTTCCTAAGAGACAGTTTCTCCTTTTCAGATTATTTACCTGTCTTCGCAAGACTGTGTTCCCCTTCATATTTGTTTGAGCACTAGCTAAAGTCACGCAGACATTTTCCATGGTCGGTGCACATTCCTTGGAGTGCTCCGCAATTCTCTCCTCTGACATTCTCTATGCTTCGCGCAGCTAGATGATCATGTCTTGTGCTTCTCTGAGGTTCCTCTTGAGCCAATTCACATTCCCTTCTAGACTATGTGATGTTGACTTCTCGATAGTCCTTTCCGCTAACTGCTTTCTTGACTTCCTATTCTCCTCATATAGATCAACAATAGAGAGCTGCACTTTCTTTACCTGTTTCAACGACTCACGAATATCCACACTTTCAGTGTCCGACTTTCTCTATCTGTTGTAGATTTCTCACCTTGAACCTTTGATAGGTTCCAGCCAAAAAACATGCATCAGTAACTTCTCAGCAATCAATTTGGCATGCAGTTCGCTCGGAGCTTGGGCCTCCCCAGGATCTATTCTTCCTTGGCATGCCTCTTTTCTGGGGTATTGGCTATTGGGGGGACAAGACTTCCACTGTCTTTCCTTTTTTTGCAGCCCTTTCTATTCCCGCCTCCATGCTATGAGATTACTTTTCCCATGGGTAGAGGGGGATCTCCTTTGGGTCCTTGGGGATGTCAGATGAAATAAGAAATGAATCCTATCTCTCTCCCCATCGCCCTAATTCCTCAACTATCAACAATTTGATTAGTGAGATATGGGATAAGTTCTTCTTTGGCTGGTCTTCTTCGACTTGGAAGCTATCTTCCATTCCTCCTTGACTTTGGTGCAAGAAGAAAGAAGGTTCAATGACCTCTTTCATGTAAAATGCATCATCAATCTGATGTGATGTGGGCATATTTTGTCAAACCTTATTTCACAGGTGAAATACTTTCTAATCACCTTTAAGATTTTCTAAAAAGGCTCTTGTAGATACTGACTTGGAACACCCATTTTGATTTCCCCATCTAAGGAGTTTGGTTTCTCCATTGTGGCTAAAAAAATTTCCTCTATCACCCAGAATGTGATTCCTACAATAACCACGCAAAAATTGTTAAATATGAGTGGGAACTGTTCCGCCAGTTTTACATTGTATCCCTTGATTTTCTTGCAATAGAGAATGCATCCAACCTATTTGAAATATGCTATGACATTCAGATATTCATTTATCAATTCCAACTGTTGAGGCTCAGACCTCATAATTCTTCCATTTCACGCCCCTTTCCTTATGTTTTGGGATGTTGTCATGGTGCAATGCGTTTTTGTTCTACATGCGCGGTAGTGAAGATGACACCCCCTTCGCGTGACAAATGGATAATGATATTATTAGCCCAAAACCATTGGAGGGGAGGTACCGAAACCTTGCGCGATAAGTGAGAATGACTTTGGAAATTTACTACACGACCCCCAGGCACCACGAAGGCTCTCAGTTTCAGAACGGGTCGAAGTTGTGGCAATGACGACGACAGGCTTGTTGCAATAGGGGGGCACAAAAGAGAATTTTGGTGTGACAAAAAATATGAGGATGAGGGGATGACCCTGAGAGGACTTTTCGTTTGAAAGACTAAATTGTGACCAACTCTGACAAGATGCAAACCATGATTTAAGGAGAACAAAATGTGACAATATTGTCTGGCTCGGTTTGTGACATAGATGATGGAAATCAGCTTCCCCGTAGAGAGAAACTCAAGGATTGCAGGAAAAGTTACAGACAACACATAAGCTCAGCTGGTAAATAAAATACATGCAGAACGAATGGCATTTATAACTGAACGGGTGAGGGATGGAATCATGATAGGGGACACTGAATCCATGGTGACAAGAAGTTTTGAAGTGAGTGAAATATTTTCACAGCACATTCATGCGACGGGTACACTTTAGAGTGTGTAAAGTATAGATGATAAGAGTTGCAGAGTATACGTGATATGAGCATCGTGATTTCTTATATTTTCTGATTTCATAATGAGGTAATGATGGTCATTATATCTGTCGACATGACCCTTATTCTAATAACTTTCTTCGACCTTTGGCACGTAAAATCCCCCCTTCTAACAGAACCTGAACTTTTGGGAAAATACCTTTACCATTTACACATGTTTGATTCTGATGCCATTTCCTGACTCCAAGGGCCAAACTGGCCACTTGCTGACTTCGACCCATTCATTTTTCAGTACTTGACCTCACATTATTTGAAGCACAGACCATGACTCATATAATACTGAATTTAACTAAAAAAATGATGGTGCTAAAAATTGGCTCCAATGGGGATGCTATCCTCCTAGTGAGGTGGAAAAGAACAGCTGACCAGGTGCCTGGCCATTGGGATTTCTTTGATTTTCAGACTCTAAAAAAATGAAACATAATCACCCTAGACCTTCTTCACATAGTTATGACCAAAATCAACATAAACTTAGGGCCTTCACTCTGGGCTTCAATTTCCTGCTGACCTACTGACTCAAAACGCCTTCTTTGAAAACATAAAAAAATACTATTTACAATGACATGAAAACCTAAATAGACCATACTAAACCAGATAGCATTTAAGGAACCTACCATTTATAGGACCCCCACCAGTGAGTTCTCCATTAAGATCTTGTAGCAGATATGCGTTGTTCCCATGGTATGCGATGATTCTGAATGGTCCCATCCAAAGATGATCAAAATTTCCATGCTTCCCTTTGTCTTCATTCCTCGCATCCCATTTCAGCACTAGATCATTCACCTTGAAATCTTCCTGCTTAGAGTGCTTGTCAAAAATTTTCTTCATCTTGTCTTGGTGAAGTTGTGATCGGTTGAAAGCCTACTCCCTCATCTATTGCATGTAAATTAATTGATGTATCCTCCGCTGAGCATCGTTTGGCTTGGTCTATTGCTCTTGCAACAACTTCCTGATGGGCAATCCCAATGAGGTACGAAAAACTGCGTCCGTGCCATATATGATTTGGAATGGTGATGTGGAGATGGAATTTTTGGTAGTGATTTTGTCAGCCCACAATGCGTAGATATGCTTCTTATGCCAGGCCTTCTTGTTGTCCCGCAAGAGCCTTTTAATAATCCTGGTTAAGCTTTTGTTGGATGATTTCACCAATCCATTAGCCCGTGGGTGATAATCCATAGAATGTCCTAGGGTTATATTGTCATCATTACAAAAATTCTCCATCTTCTTGGACTTAAATGTTGTTGTTTATCCATGATGATATTGATAGGGCACCCAAACCTAGACAAGATATTGGTCTCCAGAAACTGAATGATGACTATGTCGGTAGACTGCCTTGTGGGTACTGATTCGATCCATTTAGTGAAGTAATCCATAGCTGTTAGTATCTATCTATGTTGTGTCGAGGATGGCATATGGATTTCTCCTATAAATTCTAGGCCCCATTGCATGAACGATGCTTCGAGAGAGATGGGTTTCAACAAAAAGGGTTGCAACTTTCTCCTTCCATCAAATATTTGGCACTCATGGCAACTAGAAACTTCCTTGTATACATATGAAAAAATACTAGGCCAATAATAATCCCCTCAAGATTTTATGCACGATGATTTTCCAGTAGTGATTCCCCGTGCAGTCTCCTTTGTGGAATTCCCTGATAGCTCGTTCTATGTCATCTTCCAGTAAGAAACTTAGAAAGATCCCTCACAGATCTTTCCAATATAGAGAGTTATCTAATATGTAAAACTTGGCAGCTTTCATCTTTAAAATCCTAGCCTTGGTTTTGCTTAACCCTGGAGGGGCTTACAAATTTCTCAACACATAAATGATGTCAGTGTACCAAGGTGAATCGATGAATTTATGAGACACCTACGTGGATGCTTCTTCTTGAGGGTTCTCCAACAAATCAACAATGAAGTTTATTCCCAAAACATCACAGTTCGACTGCACCATCAATTTTTCGAGCCCTTGACCCTTAATCAACTTTGTGGGATTGATTTGGAGATCGTATTCTAGCATGACTGTGATCTATTTACCTCTTCTCCCCTCAGGGTCATGATGAGTCAGGATTTCCTTGATGGAATTGTTGGGCATGTAAGTAATGACGTGGGAGTGCAGTATATAAGTCTTGAACTCCTTGAGGGATTTCACCTAGGTGTATGCTTGTTTCTCCATGATATCATACCTCAGTGGGGAGTTTTTGAATGTCCTGCTAAAGTAGGCTATAGGCTTTTCAAAATTCTTCTCATCGTTCTCTAATAATATGCTAGCGATGGTGCCGTCCGAGGCAAAGGAGAATAAGATAAAATCCTTTGTGAAATCTGGGCTAACCAATATGAGAGCTTTGGTCAACACTACCTTGATGTCTTTAAATGACTTCCTGGATTCAGGACTCTATTTTATCGCATTACCCTTTTTGAGCATGCTCGTGATGTGCTTTATAATTTCAGCTAGATTCATAATGAACCTTCTCAGGAAATTCACCTTTCCCAAGAAGGATTGTACCTCTTTCTTGCTTCGAGGAGTGATGATATTCAAAATCTCTTCCACCCTATTGGGGTCTATCTTTATGCCTTCCTTTGAGATAATGGTCCCCATTAGTTTCCCTTCTTACATTCAAAAATGTGATTTTTTCGGATTCAAAGATATGCCAAACTTTCTACATTTCTGGAAGACCTTCTTCAGATGCCCAAGATGTTGTTCATCAGAGTCAGAAAACACTGTGATGTCGTCCAGGTAGATCACTATAAATTTTTCCTTTTCCTCAACAAACTCTATATCCATATCCTTTTGGAAAGTATCTACGACGTTCATAATACCGAAAGGCATCTTTTCATACATGAATGTACCCCATAGTGTCATGAAGGTTGTCTTTTCCTGGTCATCTGGGTGCACCATGATCTGATTGTAAGGCAAAAACCGTCCAGCATGGACATCTTCTGGGATCCAACTACCTTCTGCAGGATGTAGTCCATTTTAGGAAGCAGGTAGTTGTCCTTGAGGGATACTCTTTTCAAGTTCTGAAAATCCATGCATAACCTTATTTTGATGCTCTTCTTCCTTACAGGCATAAGGTTGGCAACCCATTTTGAAAATCTTAAAGAAACAATAATTTTGGCTTCAAATAGTTTCTTTGTGTCTTTTTCAATTAGCGAAAGCAGTAGGGGATTGATCTGTCTTAGATTTTTATTGAAAGGTTTTCGATCCTATTTGAGAGGAATGACATGCTGAATCACTCTAGTTTCATAGAATTTCAAGTCCTCATAACTCAAGGAAAAAACGTCAGGAAAGTATTTCATGAGTTTGATGTATCTTTGCTTGATCTCCGAACTGTGTGTCTTTGACAATTTTATTATCCTTGGATTCTTTTGGGTCCTAATGTTTCAATCCTCATCATCCTCATCATTCGCAGTGATCCTGATATTTTTGGCTACATTGTTTTTATCAAACATATTTTCCAATGGAACCAATCCCATGGGAATAATATTATTTTTTAGCTACACTATGTCCCTTCCATCTATCTGGTTCTGAAAAGGATCATCGTCCCCATGCACAATTGCATTTTCATATTCTTCAAAACAACACGCATCATCGATATTTACATTAGCGAACTCATCGCTAATTTGGAGAAATCTCTCCACATGTTTATCATCTTCAAACACCTACCAATACTTGATATTATCAGGTACCGCCAACCTGTGTTTGAATTCAATATCATACTTTATGTTGGGGAAAATTGGAATTTTAAACAATGAAGCTGAGGTGGCCAGGGCATCTGCAATTTGATTTTGTCCCCTTGGGATAATTGACAAATTATACTCTGAGAAATCTTCGAGGAGGTCCAACACTAGATTCCTATATTCTTTTAGTCTAGGGTGTTTATACTAGTATATACCTTTCACTTGATTTATGATGAGCTCAAAGTATCCATGCACCGCTATCCTCTTGGCGCCCAACTCTTTCAAAGTTCTTAGACCCAAAATCAATGCCTCATACTAATCCATGATATTTTTACAATCAAAGGCAAGTTTGTAAGAGAAGAGTTTAGAGCCCACCTTGGGAGGATTTATCCATACAACGACCCCTGCTCCCTTTGTTGACGGCTCTGTCAAAGCTCAGGTTCCACATTTCATTCTCCATGTGGTTTCTTGGGTCTGCGCACTCTTCTTCTCGATGCATGACCTTATCTTTGACAATCATGACAGATTTCGGCTCATCCCCTTCAAAAATCAAGTCATTGTAAAATATAGAGGAGTCGATCTCGGTTTCGACAGAGTAGATAGGATGGTTATTTGGCTGGGTCTTGCTACTCGCCATGTACTTGAGTAACACCTCTCTGTAGAGTCTTCTTTCTTAGACAAATGTAGGAATGGTGGCATACGACATATCCATTTGCAGGGTTCCCTTTAATTTCGTAGTTGTAATGATCCCAAGCCATTATGCAAGGATCATCACTGTTTTGGTGTCTTTTTAAAACTTTTTCTGAGTGAGGTATTTCATCAAACACTTTGTTGATCTACCTTTTAGATGTGTTTATATGTGTGTATGCATCAAATAACAGAAAGAGATAACCATGGAACATACCTCAACCATATGCAATAAGATAGACAAGCCAAAACATCTCAATTCTTCTTTATTCATAAAATAGAGAAACCTGCTACAATGAAGATGCTAATCTGGGATGCTCAACAGATGGCCAAGAAGATAGACAATAGATAAGAGCTGCTACAAAATGCTCCTGCTAATACAAAAGATGCCTCCAAAGGCTGAATGAGAAATGAATATCAATACAAGCAGATCTGAATGCCAAACTCTCCAGCTGAAGAATGCCACGCTCCAATAGAAGGCTGAAACCCTCAATAACTCGG
>ML782910.1:333464-359583 GCA_009831015.1 Picea engelmannii | reverse complement strand
CTTGTGAAAGGAGTGTTCTCTTCAGGTTATTTTGTGGGATAAATCTGTTGAGGCTCTGCGGACGCCTTTCTACTCCTAAGGTTGTATTTATTTTGAAATTGCATGATGGAATTATGATATCTTTTCTTGAACTCCTCCATTTTCGAAGCCAGTTTTTCATCAACCTCCAGCATAAAACCATCATATGCATCCATGAATTCATCGTATTCTCCCTTTTTTAAGAATACGTGTGTATTCGTGTCGTCGTAGTAATGCATTTGGTCTTGGGTCATCTGATCAAAGTCTTCATTTTCATATTTATTTTGAAATGGAGGTCTTATTTGTTGATCACCCTGCTTTATTTGTTCCCTCTACCTGATCTACAGGACCAGACCCCTTCTAAAGTTTTGATGTCTGGGTTGGAGATCCTTTTTCTCCCGGGCGGCGGGATTGTTCTCCATGGACATCCTTTCCATCATCTTCTCCATATTCTTCATCATCAAATCAAAATTTTCATCCAATGATCGAGAAGTAGAGGGATGGACATCTCCTTATGGTTTATTTCTGTTTCTGTCGATGTTTTTTTTGATATTTCTTGACACCATCATATTTACTTCGACTTCGATTGCATCGCTCATCATAGTGCCTAAAGTAGTAGATATTCTCTCTTTCGGCAGCAAGGTGAAATCGTTGTCGAAGGAGTCATCATATCGAAGTTGCAGAGCTCTGGGAGGCGACTGGACTTCTATGGGGATTGAGTTGTAGAACTTCATGAATCGGACCGAGAACTCTTGCATCGTTTCCTAGTAGTTGCATGATTCCTCTCCATATGGGGAGAAAAAAATAATCCTCGCCAGTAGTTGCAAAGGATTATTTTTTTCTCCCCATATGGCGAGGAATGATGTTTCAAATGTTGCAAAGTCGGGGATGATTGTTGCTCGAAGGGATTTAAACCACTTTCTAACCTCCCCTAAAATACTCTGAAAGAACAATCTCATATTTGCATCATGATGATCGACCTCCTCTATATCAACAAAATCATTGAACCAATCCAAGTGTTTTTGGGTAGAGTCATTTTCTCCAGCATTATATAGCTTGATCCTCTGATTATAGTTTTGGGGAAAATCATGTAGTTGGGTTGTCAGGGGAAGAGGGGAGAATCAGGAAGCCATTTCTCTAGGAGGGTTTAGGACCGATGGAATGTTCTGAGTGGGGATTATAGAAGCTCGTGGGATTTTGTTTGGTACCAAATATTGAAACCTCTTCTCATCGAAGACTATCTCATCCAAGCAGATTTCTGATTTAGACCTGAACAAGTTTTTTTCAAACAATATGTCGAAATCAAGGTCATCAATGCTTTGTATACTGTCTTTGGGTAAGGATAAGTTTTTTTCTAGGTAATAGAATGGGTTTGGCACCTGTTCCTTTTCCCTGCACAAAAGTTTCTCGGGATCATATACGGGTGCTATAGGGTCTGAATCAGGATTGGCTATGGTATAAACTTTCTTTGGAGCCAGGATTTATGAGTCGAGCTACTCTATGCTACTGGTCTCATTCACTAGAGTTTCCAGGGTAAAGGTTTCATCCAATATAGATGTTTGGTCCACTATCACCCTCAGTGGTCAAAACTATAGCTTTGGTCATTCTCCAAGGGAAAATTTTATTCAATTTCATGCTCGGTAGCGATGCCAAAATGATAAAACTCTGTAAATTCATTTGGTTGAGAAAACAAATGACATAGGTAACCTACAGACCAAATTTAAGACCAGAAACTAGCCTTTCTGACCTAGAGAGGGCTCTCTCTCAGACTTAGTCTTTGACAAATAATGGATTTGAATTGTTGGTTAGGTTTATTGCATTTGTGAAATGTTTATGTTTCTGCTAGAAAGGAAATACAGAACCTTGGGCCATGGATTCAAATTCCAAAAAGCCAGAGAAATAAATGTTTGGGTAACTAAAACTTTGAGAGGATAAAGGCTAAGAAGGTAATGGTCTTTCAATTTCAAATTTCGTTGAGTGTGGTGAAAGAAAGAGTACATAAAGAAAACTCAAAGCACCATTGGAGATGAATTCTAATCTACTTAGAAGAAAACACAAGAGTTTAAATGGCGAAGTCTAGAACACCGTGTGATGAATTCTAGACTTATTAAACTTTCCAATTTAAACAAGGTAAAGATATGAAGATACATAAAACATGAAGGACATACATAGAAGGGATCACAATACATCAGATGACCACGATTAGAATATTTTCGTCAAATCCTAAGGACTTCTTCATTATATTTAATCGGGTTTGAGGATTACATTCAATAACCTACTGTCTACAATACTTTTCCAACCAACCTTGCTTACATTGAAAATATGCAATATATAGAAAAAGGACATGTCGCTTGGGATGCCATGCCCCCCAACTACTACTCCTATAAATTAGGCTTTGATTATTCTCTTCCATATGATCCTTCGAATGCCACTTACTAAGAATAGAAACTTGATTGTACCCAGTCATGCAATAACTGATGTCTTTTCCATGATGGCTTGGTCATCAACGATATTCCATCATTAAGAAGTGATGTGTCGATGCTTCTCTTTTGAAAGATTATCTAGATGATCAAGTGCTTTGTCAGACTCCTGCCACCAGTGTAACAACTTTGATTGATGTTGCATGATCATTTGTTGAGGTATACATGTGGTGAGTAATTGTGGACTATCACTTGTGTTTACAAGATGGAAACGACTTTCGAGGGGCTATAAATCTCCTTCGAAATTGTTGCGGGTTCCGCCTATACTTGTCCTTATTGACAAATAGGTATTCAACATCTGCACAATGTATATCCACTACATGAATACCCATCAGATCTCTTTCTTCCTAGTAGGAATCAGGACAAGAGGAGAGAGGAATTCCATGCCACGTTCAAAAAGACAAAAACGGGGCCAGGACAATTATGTTTCTGGCCTTATCTGTAGTATTTATATTCTAAGCATTTTCTTGAGAGACCAGTTGCACCTTTTCAAATTATTTACCTATCTTCACAAGACCATGTTCCCCTTTAGCTTCATTTGAGCACTGGCTAGAGCCGTGCAAACGTTTTCCATGGTCAGTCCACATTCCTTGGAGTGCTAAAAAATTCTCTCCTATGAAATTCTTTGTGCTTCGCGCAGTTGGATGATTGCGTCTTGCACTTCTCTGAATTGCCTCTTGAGCCAATTCGCATTCCCTTCTCGACTCTATGATGTTGTTTTCTCGACAGTACTTTTTGCTAATTTATTTCTGAACTCCCTATTCTCTTGGTACAAATCAGCAATATCGAGCTATGCTTTCTTTAGCTGTTGCGATGGCTCACTAATATCCATGCTTTCAGTGTCTGGATTTCCCCATCTGTCGCATATTTCTTATCTTGAACCTTCGACAGGTTCTAGCCAAACAACATGCATGAGTAAATTCTCAGAAACCGATTTGGTGCGCAGTTCTCTCGGATCTTGGGCCTCCCCGAGCTCTTTTTTCTTCCTTGGCATACTTCTTTTCCGAGGTATTGGCTATTGGGGGTATGAGACTTCCACTGTCTTTCCTTTTTCTGCAGCCCTATCTATTCCCACCTCCGTGCTGTGAGATGTTTATCTTCTCGTGGGTAGAGGGGGATCTCCTTTGGGGTCCCTGGGGATGTCAGCTAAAAGAAGAAACGAATCCTAGCTCTCACCCCGTCGCCCTAATTCCTCAACTATCAAAAATTTTATTAGTGAGATATGAGATAAGTTCTTCTTTGGCTGGTTTGCTTTAGCTTGGACACTATCTTCCATTCCTCCTAGAATTTGGTGCAAGAAGAAAGGAAAGTTCAACGATCTCTTTCCTATGAAATGCATTAGCAATATGATGTGATGCAGGTGTATTCTATCAGAGCTTCTTTCACAGGTGAAATACTTTCTAATCACCTTCAAGAGTTTCTGAAAAGGCTCCCGTAGATACCGACTTGGAACACCTGTTTTGATTTTCCTGTATAGGCAGTTTGGTTTGATGAATTATTTGTAGCATAGCACGTCCAAAGGCATGCCCTTATACCACCTTTCACCATGTAGAGGGATCTATGTTTCGGCTGACAAAGTTTCCTCCATCATTTAGAATGTGATTCCTGCAATAATCGCACGAAACCCGTTAAATCTGAGCGTGAACTGTTCCGCCAGTTTCACATTGTATCCTTGGATTTTATTGCAATAGAGCATGCATCCGACCTATTCTAAATATTCTCTAACATTTAGATCTTCATTTATAAATTCCAAGTATTGAGGTTTGGAACTCACTGTTCTTCCATTTCACACCTATTTCCTTATGTTTTGCGATGTCATCATGGTGCAATGTGTGTTTGTTCTGTGTGTGTGGTAGTGAATATGACACCCCCTTCACGCGATAAATGGATAATGATATTCTTAGCCTAGACTTGTCGGAGGGGCAGTAGAGGAAACTTGTGCGATAAGAGAGAATGACTTTGGGAATTTACTACGCGGACCCCAGGCGCAACGAAGGCTCTTGATGCCAGAATGGGTCGACGTTGTGACAATGACGACGACCAACACGTCGTAGTAGGGGGGTGCGAAACATAATTTGGGCGTGACAAAAACTCTGAGGATGAGGGGATGACCCTAAGAGGACTTGTCGTCTAATAGACTAACTTGTGACCAACTTCGACAGGATCCAAACCATGATTTGAGGAAAAAAAATGTGAGAATCTTGACTGGCCTGATTTGCGACATAGCTTATGGAAATCAGCTTCCTCGCAATGAGAAACTAAAAGCTTGCAGAAAAAGTTACAAACGATGCATAAGATCGACTGGTAAATAAAATACATGCAGAATGAATGGGATTTATAACTGAACAGGTGAGGGATGGAATCATGACAGGGGACACTAAATCCATGGTGACGAGAAGTTTTGAAGCAGGCCAAAGATTTGCATAACACATTCGTGCGACGGGTATAATTCAGAGTGTGTAAAGTACAGATGATAAGAGCTACAGAGTATACGTGATATGAGCACTATGATATCTTATCCTTTCTAACTTCATAATGAGGTGATTATGGTAATTATATCTGCTGACGTGACCCTTATTCTAACAACTTTCTTTGACCTTTGGCATGTACAATCCCCCCTTCTGACATGACCTGACCTTTTGGGAAAAGACCTTTACCATTTACACATGTTTGATTTTGAAGCCCTTTCCTGACTACAAGGGCCAAATCAGCCACTTGTTGACTTCGACACATTCGTTGTTCGGTACCTGACCTCACACACTTTGACGCACATACCATGACTCATCTAAGACTGACCTTAACTGAAAAAATGACGGCGCTAACAAATTGTAATGGCTATAAGCCATAAAGTTGTATAAATAAGGACCTAAGAGGTCTAGTAAAGATATAGAGAGATAGATATATAGATGTATGTGGAAGTATATGTGTGGGATATAGAGAGATATCATATCATAACAAAGAGAGTTGATTATCATGATTTTGTGGGATTGATGAATGTAATAAGTCTTGTAGAAGAGTCAAATAAGGTAGTCTTTGAGGGTTAGGTCACAGGTTATGGAGCTTGGTGTGATATAGACCACATCACAGAGGGTTCTTACCCTCATATTAATTGTATTACTGAAGATGTAATGCGTGCAACGCAATATTTTGTAGTAGATTAAATAAAAGAGCAGAGAAGCCATATCTTTGTGGACGTAGCCCCAGGAGGGGGTGAACCACGGTAAACTTTGTGTTATGTGTGATTGTTAATGAACGTTTACTATCTATTGATCATTAGCTTATGCATGAATGGTTAAAATAGAAATATCAACATGCATGCATTGGTTTAAAGATGAATAAATCAGATATGTACTTGAATAAATAACAAGGATAATGCATAAGGAATAAATAACACAATCACAAATCCCCACTCATTCCTAGACTGCAAGCACTTGAGTATTGTAGTCACCCATAAAATATATCTCGGGTGATACTGCGTTGTGCACCCTATGCGTAGCATTTCCTTCTAGTTACGAGGAGGGCTAATAGTTTTTGAGGGTTTTGTTGGAAACTTGTTGAGATCCGAACTTGGGTTAGCCCAACAACAAGAGGAAGAGAATAACCAACAATAGGAAATGGGTTATTGTTGAATGCTACTAGGAATATCAATGAAAAGAGAGGAATTCGATTAGATAGGTCTCAAATAATGGTGTGGGCAGGACACAAACTCATTTTTTTTACTCGTATGGAGTTATACTCTAATCTAAATAATATGACAACGTCAAAATGCCCAAATTCGTAGCACAAAAAAATGTGTAGTAATTTCACAACTAGAATGCATGAGGCAAGGGTGTGTGGAAAAAATATCCTTTTTTGTTGCTTTTCTGGTGTGTTCCCCCTGGTTAGGGTTTGCAAGGTGCCTATGGAAAAGGGTTTTCCCTGTTCTATAACTCTTTGATATACATGCAGGGTTGACAGTAGTACTCGACCCAATATCTCAGGGAACCAACTAAGGAGGCTCGACTGTACCCTTATCCTTACTTCCCGATTACTCAGGTACTAGAGTATCTTTCCGAGTGTTGTTCTCGGTGGAACTATAACAGTCTGGTATCCAATCCGTTGATCTAGGGATGGTTTCAAGAGACCTATGGGAATCTCGATATACCTGATAGTATGTGGGAGTGATGGCTATGTACAAATCCTGTTATATGTGGTACTAGTCGAGGGGTACCAATCGGGGTTACAAAGGTTTCCAACAAGGGTGAAAATTTGGTTTCTAGAAAATCCCATGAAACCATTTGTATCGCTTGCATGTATTCTTCCCCACCATAGTTTTATCCATTGAATGACATAAATCCATGCTTTAAATACGCCGAAAATACACATCTCTACTCTGGAAAAAAAAATTCCCATGATTCCTTCCATGGAAAGCACTCAGATACCAGTTGTAAGGTACCATATGCAATATAATATGAAAAAATAAGATTATTTAACAGATATCAATGGAACAACAAAATATTGAGAAGAGAAATACCATAAATAATACCTTTATTCAAAGAAATCAATGTTAACTTTCCTCTTCAATGGGTAAACCGCTAGTAGAACATAGCCCTATTACAATATTTCTCAAGAAAAACATCTCTCATGCCTCCTACTCTTATTTATACTAATTATATCTTCTAAAGAACAGTCTAGAGAAAGATATTTCTAGAAGAGGAAGCTTCTATTAGGTCTTATTATATTGACTTGTTCACATTTATTAAATAGTCTGTATTAACTAATGTCGGCCTTTATTACATGGAAATTATAATATTCTACCTAAGTGAGAAGTTAGGGAGGTTAGGTCCCTAAAAATACTAGATTCGATTTGTAAAGCACATGTGTTGTATTTTATAGAAAAATTGTTTTAGAGATCCATAGGTTTTGGATCTAAAGGATATAATTTTTAATGTATAGATACTATATCGTGAGAGCCTACAAGGGATGAATATGATATGATATAGAACTTTTGTATTGCTATTCAACTAATTTGAGATTAATACAAATTCTGGTTGATTGTTAATATTGTGTGTTGTGAGTTTTTATTGCATAAGTTCAGTTCTATAGCATTCTTTAGTAGCGTCAACCAAATCAGGAGGCCCCCCTATGTGAGGTATACATTTCTTCAATTTTAGTAAGTTTTAATTTGATTTAGTAGTTGTGTGAGTTTGACAACCGTCGTTTCATTTCTTATAAGTTTTCAATTCCATTAATGAATTATGTTTTTAATATTGTAGAAATACTAGTGCACATAATTGTTAACTAGATAAATATTATTCCATTCTAATTACATAAACCTTCATTGCACATAATGATTGAAATTCTGTAACATCATTGCAATTGATAGTCTAGTAGGTTAATAAATTCAAGTGCCTAGAATCATTTCTATAGCTTCACATCAATTCTATTTCTGTAGTATTACATTTACTTTGTTTATGCGATAACTGTATTTCTGTGGTAGAACAATGAGTAGTTTTTTTTAGTATTAATTTATAAATAGGTCATAAACTAAGTCTTGCATATACATTGTACACACTTCATCAGTTTACGAGTCCCATATTGATGAATTTAATGTAGCAGAGATCACTCATTTGAACTGATTGACATTTTTGGTGTTGTTGTCGGGGAAGTGAAAAAAGGAATTATTTTTTATTTTTATTATTTTAAATGCATATAGGAGTGAATGTAGAGGGAGAAAGATGGTAATATGGGAGGTAATAACCTATGCATTCACTATAATAAGATATATAGTGAGTCTCTCTTCACCCATTTAAATAATGATCAGTTGAATGCATGAATAGATCTAGAGATCATAAAGGTATATTTACTAGTGGTAGGACTACACCAGCCACCAATTTACCCACTCTATCATGTATTACTATAAGAGACACACAATCAACTAACCCATCTATGGGTCAAATTACAAGAGGAGGATGATCAGGTAGGATTTTTTACTACACAAACAAAAGGAAAAACAAAGGTTGGAGAAGTCAGTTCCAAACTAAAGAAAGTTCTAGAAATATCATAAGAAGCTATCATACTCTCATCCAATCCTCAGGAGGAGTAATTGATCAGTGGTCAACCAAAAAATACACTTTCATAAAATCCTATCGAGGATCCAAAATTCTCTGCCTCAATAGAAGAATCTATACATTTCAGACAAGACATGTCTAGAAAATTTGATGATCGAGAAGAGGAAAGAGGACCCGTAGATGGAGAGGAAGAGAGACATGAACAACAAGAAAGATAATAAAGTCCATAGGTTACATGGACATCAAATATGAGAATGAATTTGGGTTTCCAGTTTCAGATCCAATAGTAATAGTCCAAATGAAGAACATACCACCATCAATATTGCCCAACTTTCATGGTATGATAATTGAGGACCTAGATAATTTTGTTTTTGAATTTGATGTATTATGTCACAACTATGATTATTCTTATGATGCTAAAAAACTGAATTTGTTTCTATTCACCCTTAAGAAATCCAATTTATGTTGGTTTATGAGTTTGGGAAATAATACTATCAAAACATGAGATGAGATGCAAAAAATGTTTCTTTTAAAATATCATGATTATTGTAAAAATTGAGGAATGAGAGAAGAAATGTTTAAAATGACACAAAAGAAGATGAAACTCTTGAACATTACTTAAAAATATTTCACTATACTGTTAAAATATCAAGGTAGAATCATCCATATTTGGATCCTCTTAAAATCATTTTACTTCATGGGATTAGAGATGAATGGATTGATCTAATTAATCTAATGGGTAAGGGAGATATTACTCACTTAACATATCCATAAATTTGTGACCTATGTACACACATCTCTCGAGGAAAGTCCAAATATGGTAAGGGACCTAGGGATTCTATCTCTAGATTCAACAAATAAGCAACTAAGCAATTGATGGGGTAAGAAGAGCTGAAATTGTCAATTTATTGGACAATTTTAAAACTAATATTCTCATTACTCTTAGTTCTCAATTAGATACATTGAAAATTAATCAAAATAAAGAGGAATAGAATGAAGCCTTAACTATTTGCAATAAAAAAAATGTAGAAAAATACATGCTTTAAGATAATGTCCCTTAGATAACATTGAACTTTGTGGTATATGTGTAAAAAATCATTCTACATAAAATTTTCCATCTCTACCATGACTTAAAGCAATCTACAAACATAATCATAAAGATAAAAAAACTTGTGTTTTTCTGCACCAAATGGAACTTGGAAGCCAAAGAATTCAGGTATATCTCAAGATCATTCCCAACAATTCAATTCTTATGATTCAAATCAACAATACCCCCAATATAATTAAACTCTTCCTATTCCTTGGCAAGTATGGCCACTACAATAAGTCCAAACTTAAACTTGGAAACAAGGTTGATGAGGACCTACCTATGGAACCATGCTTGCTCATCCTTATCCCATGCAACAAAAATACACCCAATATCCTTCACAAATCCAGTATTCCCCACAAATCCAACAAACATACCCTACTCAAACACAACAACCAAAAATTTTAGAACCTCAACAACTTCAATTACCATCAAATAAACCTCCAAGACCTACCCAAATACCTACACAACTTGTTTCTAATGCAAAAATAAAGTTGCTCGACTCGCTTACAATGTTGAGCTACAAAAGTTTCCCACTTATATGATTAAACCTCTTTATCTAAATGACATTCATCTTAGATCAAGAAAAGTACTTCATCATGATGCTCCCATTATTATTGAAGAATCAATAGAGGAGGAGAATCCTAATCGTACAAACAATAATGATAGCTCTAATGCAATAAAACAAACTTCTTCATTTGCAATAAATCAAACAAAACAATCTAGTACTCCACCTTTCCCAGAAAAGTTGACTTTAGATAAGAAAATCAAACAATTTGAATATGATTTATTAGATGTGTTAAAGAATGTTTGTATCAAAATTCTATTACTGCAAGCAATCAAAGACATCACAATCTATGTTAAGAAAGTGAGGGAATTGTGCTTAAAGAAATCAGGAAGAAAGAAGAAAAACACACAAACAATACAAGTTATTGGTAAATTAGCAGATCTAATGTCAGGTAAAATTTATATGTAAAAATATGTTGATCCTAGTAGCCGCATTATAAAAATTCATATCAATAATGTTGAATTGCAAACACATTAATAGATTTAGAAGAAGTAATAAATGTTATGACAAAAGGTACAATTGATTAATTACAACTGTCTAATATTCGTCACACACCCACAATGTTACAACTAGATGATAAATCAATAATACAACAAGAAGGTGTATTAGAGGATATTATAGTCTCCTTATATTCTCGGGAGTTCCTTGTATATTTCATGGTTTTAGAACCAAAATATAACTTGGGTGGTAATCCATTAATCTTAGGGAGACCATGGTTAGTTACAACTGATTCTTTTACTAGTTGTAGACCAGGAGACATGACAATTGCACACAGAGATTTAGTTAAGAAATTCAATTTGTATCCACCTGCTAAAGCTTTAACCAAATCAGAATTTACACAATGATTTCAAGATGAAAATAATGATGAGGAAATAGTACAATATATATTAACTATTGACCAAGTTATGAACTTGAAAATGATATTGAAGAAAATGAAATCATTCATTTGATCAATAATTCTGGTTTTACTCAATATCATGGGGGGGAAGATACTTTGATCATATCTTGGATATAAATTTTCAAGAAAATTGTACTACGGAAACTCTATCAACAATTTTGGTTTAATTTCTGTTGTTAATTCAATATCAGAATCAAGTAGCATTGTTGTTGAAATACATCAAGGAAAAACCTTAAATATCAATTATAAACTTGAAGAATTTAAAAAGGAGCAATTAATTCGAAAGCAGTGATGATTTTAGGGGCTAAATTTTGCTCATGGGCTAATTTTCCATGGTTTTTCCAAAAATGAGATTCGCTATTTTAAAAATGATTCGCCCAAATTCTATAGGATAAAATTATTTTACCTTAAAAATCACCAAAATTTTATAAAAACTATATAAAATCCTTAGTAATTTGAATATTTTTACAAAAATATCGCCAATCATTTATAGTTGGCATATGAAGGATTAGTAAGATTCGCCAAGGTTTCTACATTTTAAAATATGTTTCCATCCTTAAAATCATCCCTGTTCGAAAGCTACATAAACATTTTGGTGCATTCACATGGGAATATATTAATATTCATGGAATCCATCCTAATACATGTATTCGTTATAATTATATAAAGGAAAATTCCAAGCTAATTAGACAACCCCAAAGATGTATGAACCCAATCTTGAAGGAAATTGCAAAAGAAGAACTGAAAAAACTACTAAATGTGAATTTCATATATCCAAAAAATTTTATAGTCAATGGGTATCTCATTTAGTGATTGTTCCTAAAAAGAATGGTAAATGACACATTTTTGTATATTATAGGGAATTGAATAAATCTACCTTGAAAGATCATTTTCTGCTACCATTTATAGATCAAGTTTTAGATACCTTAACAAGAAAAAAACACTTTTCATTTCTTTATGAGTTTATCAATTATAACCAAGTTCAAATCACTCTAGAAGATCGGGATAAAACCACATTCATATGACCATGGGAGACATACACTTATAGAGTACTACCTTTTGGGTTGTGCAATGCACCTACTACTTTTGAGTGTGCTATTCTAGGCATTGTTTCTGACTTGATCCATGATTGTGCAGAAGTATATATGGATGATTTCACTATTTATGGAAATAATTTTGAGGAAGCATTAGAAAATATTGAAAATGTTTTGATCAGATTTCAAGAAACTAATATGTCATTAAGTCATGAAAAATGCTATATATTTCTAATTGAAGGGATTCTTTTGGGTCACTATATATCATCCGAAGGAATAAAAGTAGATATGGAAAAGGTATAAGTCATTTCCAAAATTCTAGTGCTAAAGACCCAAAAGGATGTTAGAATTTTCTTGGGACATGTTGGTTACTACAGGGGATTTATTGAAAAATTCAAAAAAATAACATCTCCATTAATTAAACTGCTCACTAAAGATAATGATTTTTTTTGGAATATTCCTTGTCAAATTGCTTTTGAAACATTTTTTTTTTTTTTTGTAGATATAGTTTTAAGAGGTCCTTTTCAGATATCCATGGATTCTTCAGATACAACTTTAGGAGTAGTTCTAGGACAAAAAGAAAATTAGATTTCTTATGCCATTTATTTTGTTAGTAAAAACATGACACCCCCTGGATTGAATTATATAGTTACGAAAAAATAATTCCTTACAGTAGTGCATGCCATCAATAAATTTAGGCACTACATCATTGGTTATGAAATATTTATTCACACTAACCATTCTTCCATCAGATATCTAATGAACAAACCAATTACTAGTGGCAGAATTACAAGGCAACTTCTTCTGTTACAATAATTTAATATCACTATTAGATAGACTCGGGAGAGAAAATCAAGTTGTATATTTTCTTTCCAGGATCCATAATGAAGCTGCATTAGTTCCTATAAATGAGAATTTTCCTGATGATAATATATTTGAAACATCTACTAAATCTCCTTGGTTTGCAAATATTGCTAACTATTTTGTTGTAGGAAAGTTACCTCAACACCTTTCACCAAAGGAGAAGCAGGCGATCGTCAAAATTAGTGCCACATATTCTTGGATTGGTGGAGAATGTTTCCATACTGAACTTGATCTAATTATTTGTAGGTGTGTGCATGAGGACGAAAATTTTGACATATTAAAGGCATGCCACAATGAGCCATGTGGAGGTCACTTTTCCAATAAAAGAACCACATAGAAAGTTCTTCATCTGGGGTATTATTGGCCTACTATTTTCAGAGATGCCAAGAAGTACATCATAAGATATGATAGTTGTTAGCGGATGGGACAACCAATTCAAGAATAATAAATTCCTCTACGACCTCAGGTACTCATAGATCCTTTTGTAAAACGGGATTTAGACTTCTTAGTACCTATCACTCCAATGTCAAGGAAAAAGAGGTATATTATAGTATTAACTGATTAAGTTAATAAATGGGTAGAAGATGAACCTCTTCTTCATGCTACTGAGCAATATGTTGTAGATTTTTTATTTGAGGATATATTTACTCATTTTGGTGTCCCAAGAGAAATTTTCATAGATCAAGGCGCTCAATTTACATCAAAACTTGTCTATACCATCATAGATAATTACAAGATCAAGCACTAAAATTATTCCCCATACCATCTGATCCGAAATTGGATCCAGAAGCTTGATAGGGCTTGAAAAATGTTCAAAAATGAAAGTGCTCGGAATGCGATGAAACCTATTCCATCGCGTTTGTCTCGTCTTCCTGATTCCGGTGGTATATTTACTTTGTCAAACGGGCTCCGTATGGAGAAGATATCGCGTTCTGTCCGATAAGTCAAACAGACAAAAAAATTGCTGACATGGCATGTCCGTATGCTGACGTGGCAGGTCCGTACAGGAGACACGTGGCAGCTCCAGGAGATGACACATGTCAGGCATATTTGGACATTTGGGCGTACAGCTGGACCTATCCGAAGGTGACACGTGTCACCACTGAAAGGGTGACATGTGGCATGGATGACGTCAGCCGCTGACGTGGAAAGCTGACAGGGAAGACACGCAGACTGACAGGTGGTAGTACGATAGGTTGATGTGGTAGTACGATAGGGATGAAATGGCATGCATGTGGGCCAATCAGTGTATGACGCGTGTCAGGTTATGGTTGGTTTTTAAGGTGCCACGTGGCCTAGTCACGGGCTTCCACATGGCACCGTGTGGTTGGTTGTTGGTTTATGTGTTAAAATTGTGGTGTGCACGGGAGTCGAACTGGGGACGTCCCGACCGGGCGAACGGACTGGCAGAACGGGCTAGCCACCCGGGCGACGCATGGTTCTTTTTATGGAAACAGGCGAGAAAATATTTGAGTTTGGTCGAAAGTTTAATCGGCGGTAAAAAGGGACGGGGCTTAGCCCCAACCCTCGGCGTAAAACCACACCACACGACCATTCAACCATGACCGAGAGCAGGAGATAACGGTGGGACAGTTATGGATTAGCCCATGATTCCGGGTGGATCCCCATAGAACCGGGTCTATCCCTATAAATATGCGCGGGGGCATTACAACGGATGGCCCGTGGCCCTATGCGAGCGCCACAAGATCGGGAATAAAGGGGCGCATGCCAATGGAGGGGTCTAGTACCCAATACACTTTATTAAGTGGGATTTTTATGCCAAGTTTGGTTTTTTTATTGTTATTATGCCTATTATTAGCTGATTCTCTCCATTTTGGGGGGATATTGGGCATTTTTGGAGGCCAAATTCTTGGAGGAAGTTGGAGCTGAGAAACCAACTTCAAGGCTATATAAACCAGGCCTGTTTGAGGCCATGGAAGAGCAGTCATAGCAGAGTTATGATGAAGAAAAGCCAAGCCAAAGCCATTTTGATGCAGTGAATCTTTTGAGAAGGAGACGCTGTTGGATCATTTCTGGGAGCTCCAGATGTCCGTTCTGCGTGCCATTTTCTTTGCAGGGTTCTTGAGCTATGGAGGAACATGACCAGATTAGTCTTGTAGCCATTTGGCATTGCAGTGATGTACTTTTGATAATTTGAATAGAAATAAAGAAGCCTCCCCCACAGAGACAAAGGCCCGGAGACGTAGGAAAAGTTGTGCCGAACTCCATTATCAATCTGCATGTTATGGTTTGTTGTTTATTCTTTCATTTCAGATCTGCAAATGTGTATATGGCTGTTATAATTCCTCTTCTTTCCTCATTCTTTCACTAAGTTTCTCAAATGGTTAATTAACGCATGCAAAATTAAAAATCAACCATAAGTCATTAAAAGATCCTACGGATCACCATCCACAAGCCAATGGGAACGTGGAATCTACAAACAAATTTCTTGAATCCATATTAATAAAAACAATACAACTGCACCATCGATATTGGGTGGATCAAATTTCAAAGACACTTAGGGAATATTGGACTACATGAAGGAATACAACTGGGCATACACCATGTTGTAATAGATATTATCAATAAGACGCCACAGGTAATAGACGCAGAAGATGAGGTTGGAATAGGTACAAAAAGCACCTCCTTCTCTATTAACAGGTTGTCCTTGTAGCCCAAAGGAGCTAGGAGTTGATCAATTAACAAGGTTTTGGCGAAGGAATGGAAACGACAATCATCCTGACTCGTCACAGCCAACCGAGAGAGAAAAAACCTCAGGCTGCTATGCTAATGCAGTCCTTCAATGTCCAACACACATGGTTGAAAGTTGTTTGCTTATTTTCATGTTTTTCCCTTCGTCTGAGTAATGCATTTTCCAGTGGTCTCATGCCATTGAAGAAGCTTAATAGAACCAACATCTTCGTTTGATTCGCTGAAGATGTTAATCGCTGACATAAGGGTTTTAACTGTGATGTTTATTTACCGCAAACGCAAGTGATTTATCTTATTGTTGCTACTGGCATGCAACTTTAAGCAGTGTAACTTTTGTTAAAGGAGTATCTTCCCATTATCCACATTTAGTATGAGCCTCTGAGCTTCACTAGTTCAGACTAAAAAGTTTTAATTTGCCACATGCATTTGCTTGTCTGTGAATACCTATCTAGCAGATTAAGAGTGTAAGTAAACTGTGAAATAACAGGAATCTGACGATGTAACTTCTTGTCGGTCATAATGTTAAGAACTCGCCATTTACCTTTCAAGTATGTTGCACTTAGTTCAACATATGATGATGCTATGCAGAAATCCTTTGGCGTCGGGTCAGATCTGTATGACGGTGACAGATTAGAAAAAATTCCAATTAGCAACAACAAACTGGAGAAACACCCTCATATTGATCAGTCAAATAAAAGGAAGCTAACTTATGATGTAGGTAAAAAGACAATCATAGTGAGTAAGAATGGTTATATGGATTTGGCGTTGAAGTAGAAGAAGAATGCATTGAAGAATTTGAACAAGAAGACAGTAATAACAGATATTCACAGTTATATGCAACGTGTCTCAAAGAGGAAGCGGAATATTGGTCAGGATCCAATGGATAAATAAAAAGAGTGAGGTTGGGAGAATCTAAATTGAATGGGTGAATAAATTTGGAGGCCTAATCGAAGGAAGAGGTGCAGAAATTGCCGGGCTTTTACAGCTGGAAGGGAGGAAACAGAGATTCAAGTTATACATGCAATTCTCCATCTGTCCAGTTAAAAATGTTCGAGGCCCTTAAACCCATTCTAGAGCATGGGATCTCCTAGAACATCAAATCTGTCATGGGAGCCGAAGCTGCAGTGTTTCGTATTGCAGACTTGGGATGTGAAATGGGGATGAATACTCTCCTCGCAGCGGACACCATTGTCACAGCTATCAAATCAACTTTCACTTGCCATTCCATGGGCGTGCCAGAGTTCCAGCTTTACTTCAACGATCTTCCCTCCAATGATTTCAATACATTGTTTCGGACATTGCCTCCACTCCTAGCAGGTGACATGACTGTGGGTGATGTAAAAGAAGCAGCAACGATGCAAGATGAGCAAAAGCCTTCGGCGAAAATATCTTACTTCGTAGCAGCGGTGTCAAGATCACATTACGAACACCTTTTCCCATGACAATGTCTCCATTTCTGCCATTCCTCCGTCAGCCTGCATTGGCTCTCGCAAATTCTTGCTGGTGTTGAGAACAAAAATTATCCTGCTTGGAACAACGGGCATGTCTACATATCCAGTGATGCAATGGCCAAGGCCTATCTCAACCAATTCAAACACGACTTTACTGCATTCTTAGAAGCCAGAGCAGAAGAGATTATTCCTGGTGGATGCATGTTCATAGCTCTGGTGGGACGTAATTCTTCGGATGAGAGACAACTACACTCGAAGGGAATCATGATGGCCGAATCTGATAAAAATGAATACAACAGTAATAACAATAATCCTAGATAGAAGGGAAAATGGTGGCTTCCTGCTCCCAGAGTTCCCGAGGGTGGACTGACAGGGGACACAAAGAAGAAATTGTAGCATCAGAAAGATTATGTCAAGTGTATCGCCCAGGTTATGCACGCCTAGCCAAAAAATGTTTACTAGCTGCCCTATGTCAGTAACGGTTCGAGTATCCTGCAGAGCATCTGGCAGACGCACCTGGCATTCGCAGAATTCCATGAAGAGGAACCATTTCAGATTCCTGGAACACAAAGAGTTTTATTTTTTCTTTTAAAAAAGACTGAGGGATGTAACAGAGAGGAGGGCACGAGAGCACACTGGGGAAAAACCTCTTGTGAAGAGGGGTTCCTTGTGTAATGCTGAGTTATTTTGTAAGACCAGTCTACACTTCCTAAATTCTGCATATATTCTCTGCTACATCGGCCTTTCCTTTCCTTTTTCCGCTATCGCATCACGATTATCAAATCGCTGAAAGATAGACTTACTTTGCCTCACTTTCCGCAAGTTATTTGATCACTGCTATTATCTCCTTTCTTCGGTTTTCATTTGACTCCATGCCCAATGGACCATTTCCCTGGTTTAACCCCCAAACTCTAAGAATCCAATACCATCATTTACCCATAAATTTGCCCACCTTTTTAAGCTTACTGAAGATTATTTCGTGACATTATACGAGAGATCCCTCTTGGGTTGGGAGGGGTAGCTTCCAATCCAAAGTGGTTCGAGGTTTCCTCGAGATTGATTTGCTGCAACCCAAATTCAGTTCCGAGTGTCAACATTTTGGCGCCGTTGCCGGGGAATTTCGAAGTTGATATCTATCCCTGGGAGAACGACATTTTCATAGTCCTAAGGCTTGGTTGAGCAGCCGGTCATAGGAAAATATTTGTTGCACATACTCTGACGACTCCATTAAAAGTTTTCGATGGTGATTTCACTGGTGGGAGAACTCAGAATTACAGCTTTCACGTTAAGGTCGCCCAATGGATGAAGGCACATGGTCTACTGTTCTTGGCACTTTACAGGAAAGTACCATCCCTAGATGGAGCCTATGTTGTAACAGATATTATCAATCAGACGCCACAGGTAATAGGCGCAGAAGATGAGGTTGGAATAGGTACAGAAAGCACCTCCTTCTCTATTAACAAGTTGTCCTTGTAGCCCAAAGGAGCTGGGAGTTGATCAATTAAAAAGGTTTTGGCGAAGGAATGGTAACGACAATCATCCTGACTCATCACATCCAGCCAAGAGAGAAAAATCCTCCGGCTTCTATGCTAATGTGGTCCTTCAATGTCCAACACACACAGTTGAAATTTGTTTGCTTGTTTTCATGTTTTTCCCTTTGTCTGAGTAATAAATTTTCCTGTGGTCTCATGCCGTTGAAGAAGATTAACATAACCAACATCTTCGTTTGATTCGCTGAAGATGTTAATAGCTGACATAAGGGTTTTAACTGTGATGTTTATTTACCGCAAACGCAAGTGATTTATCTTATTGCCGCTACTGGCATGCAACTTTAAGCAACGTAACTTTTGTTAGAGGAGTATCTTCCCATTATCCACATTGAGTTTGAGCCTCTGAGCTTCACCAGTTCAGACTAAAAAGTTTTAATTTGCCACATGCATTTGCTTGTGTCTGTGGATACCTATCTAGCAAATTAAGAGTGTAAGTAAACTGTGAAATAACAGGAATCTGACGATGTAACTTCTTGTCGGTCATAATGTTAAGAGCTCACCATTTACCTTCCAAGTATGTTTCACTTAGTGCATCATATGATGATGCTATGCAGAAATCCTATGGCGCCGGGTCCGATCTGTATGACTATGAAAGATTAGAAAAAAAATCCAATTAGCAACAAGAGACTGGAGCAACACCCTCATATTGATTAGTCAAATAAAAGGAAGATAACTTATGATGTAGGTAAAAAGACAATCATAGTGAGTAAGAATGGTTATATGGATTTGGCGTTGAAGCAGAAGAAGAATGCATTGAATAATTTGAACAAGAAGACAATAATAACATATATTCACGGTTATATGCAACGTCTCAAAGAGGAAGTGGAATATTGGTCAGGAGCCAGTGGCTAAATAAAAAGAGTGAGGTTGGGAGACTCTGAATTGAATGAGTGAATAAATTTGGAGGCCTAATCGAAGGAAGAGGTGCAGAAATTGCTGGGCTTTTACAGTTGGAAGGGAGGAAACAGAGATTGAAGTTATGCATGCAATTCTCCATCTGTCCAGTTAAAAATGTTCAAGGCCCTTAAACCCATTCTAGAGCATGGGATCTCCCAGAACATCAAATCTGTCATGGGAGCCGGTGCTGCAGTGTTTCGTATTGCAGACTTGGGATGTGCAATGGGGATGAATACTCTCCTCGCAACGGACACCATTGTCACAACTATCAAATCAACTTTCACTCACCATTCCATGGACGTGCTAGAGTTCCAGCTTTACTTCAACGATCTTCCCTCCAATGATTTTAATACATTGTTTCGGACATTGCCTCCACTCCTGGCAGGTGACATGACTGTGGGTGATGTAAAAGTAGCAGCAGTGGTGCAATATGAGCAAAATCCTCCAGCGAAAAGATCTTACTTCGCAGCAGTGGTGTCGGGATCACATTACGGACGCCTTTTCCCACGGCAAAGTCTCCATTTCTGCCATTCCTCCGTCAGCCTGCATTGGCTCTCGCAAATTCCTGCTGGTGTCGAGAACATAAATTCTCCTGCTTGGAACAACGGGAATGTCTACATATCCAACGATGCAGTGGCCAAGGCCTATCTCAACCAATTCAAACAATACTTTACTCTGGTGGATGCATGTTCATAGCTCTGGTGGGACGTAATTCTTCAGACGAGAGACAACTGCACTCGAAGGGAATCATGATGGTCGAATCTGATAAAAATGTATACAACAATAATAACAATAATCCTAGACAGAATGAAAAATGGTGGCTTCCTGCTCCCAGAGTTCTCGAGGGTGGACTGACAGGGGACACAAAGAAGAAATTGCAGCATCAGAAAGATTTTGTTAAGTGTATCGCCCAGGTTATGCACGCCTAGCCAAAAAATGTTTACTAGATTCCCTACGTCAGTAACGGTTCGAGTAGCCTACAGAGCATCTGGCAGATGCACCTGGCATTCGCAGAATTCCATGAAGAGGAACTGTTTCAGATTCCTGGAACACAAAGAGTTTTATTTTTTCTTTTAAAAAAGACTGAGGGATGTAACAAAGAGGAGGGCGCGAGAGAGCACTGGGGAAAAACCTCTTGTGAAGAGGGGTTCCTTGTGTAATGATGAGTTATTTTGTAAGACCAGTCTACACTTCCAGAATTCTGCATATATTCTTTGCTACATTGGCCTTTCCTTTCCTTTTTCCGCTACCGCATCACGATTATCAAATCACTGAAATATAGACTTACTTTGCCTCACTTTCCACAAGTTATTTGATCACTTCTATTATCTCCTTTCTTCGGTTTTCATTTGACTCCATGCCCAATGGACCATTTCCTTGGTTTAACCCCCAAACTCTAAGAATCCAAGACCATCATTTACCCATAAATCTGCCCACCTTTTTAAGCTTACTGAAGATTATTTCGTGACATTATTCGAGAGATCCCTCTTGGGTTGGGAGGGGCATCTTTCAATCCAAAGTGGTTCTAGGTTGCCTCAGGATTGATTTGCTGCAACCCAAATTCAGTTCCGAGTGTCAACACACCATATGAGCTTGTATATGGTAAACTAGTTTTTCTCCCTATTGAGTTCCAAACAAAAAATTTCAGGACAACAACCAAGATAGGAATGGATCTCTCAAATGCTAAACAACACATGATAGCACAACTCAATGAATTGAAAAAGATACGACAAGATGCACTTCAAAACACCACTATTATCCAACACTAGAGAATGAAATGGAATTACAAGTTCATCAGAAACAGGAAATTCAAATTAGGTGACTGGGCTCTTTTGTTTGATTCCAAATTCAAAATTTTTAAAGGAAATCTTAGTACTCACAAGTTAGGACCATATGCGATAGAGACAATTTTTTATAATGGATCAGTTAAAATCATGACTATTCACAAGGAGGGCATTTATTTTCTAGTAAATGGGCATAGAACAAGGTTATATCAAAAGGATTTAAATGGAGAATAATTTGTCCACAATATGCCTAAAAAATGAGAAATGGAGATAGTGAGTAAGGGAAATCATTCCCTTGCTCCTATCTCAAATTGATCTTTCCTTCTCCCTGTTTTAAAAAGAAAAAAATATATAAAAGAAAAAAGAAAAAAAAGTAAAGATAAAAATAAGAGTCGGTTTGTGAAAACCAGTTTACTAGCACATTTATGAGTGGATTTTGTTTGAAATCCAATGATCTTCCATACATACTTCAATTCCTTTCAAATAATGACAAGATTTTTCGAAATATATTTTTCAACATTTGAGTGTTCAAGCCTTTTTTATTTTATCAAAACAAAGTTCTTTTTCAATTAAGATTGCAGAAATTGATTTTCCCTTTATTACTTCAGATTAAAATCTTAGATATTTTATAAGCTTTCTATGGCATCCCGAACACCCTGCTGGGCTATGCCACATAAAAATTTCCAAACTTCGATACCATTAAATTAATAAGAGTGCCTTGGATATGCAACAATATACAGATCTACAACATACATAATCCATGCTTAATTATACAATTATAACAATATAAATAAATATATTACACATAGTAACAAAATGTAATTACACATAAGAATACTCATCTTTTTGAAAGCACCGACTAACTGAAGACCTTAAACTTTCCTCCCAGGCATAGACACTGCTACTCATAAACTCAACAACAAGTCACCCCCGAGCTAGGGATAAGAACTCCAACATGGAAAATGATTCCAAAACTAGGATAAGGTCTCTAAAAAAGTATAAATGATTAGACTCAGGTGTCGACTCTATTAGAAAGCCTACAGTCCCTGATTTCCCACATGCTTGTCCCACCCCAGGAAGTGTGTGCCTTCTCTGCTCAACAATCCTTTGGCTTCCTCACTTTCCTTCTGGGGCTTCAACAGTAGCCCATACATGAAGTCTCAGAGCCCTATAGTTGCATCTTGACACCTTGGGAATCAATTCCCAACAATTCTCTCACCTAGAGAGAATGCTCACGGGCCTAACAACTCGCTTCTTCAATAACCCATGGGCCTGACAACCTATCTCTTCTGCTCTATTCCTTGGGTCACCGATTGGATATAGCTTCAAAGATTTATAGGAAGATGTAGGGTGATGGTAGCATGAGAGTACAGATGGTAGTATTTAATATCGGTATAGAATGATGATCAAATGAACTAAAATTCCCAAATTATATATGCATGTGCTCTATGTGAGACACATAACATAAGAGACTAACTTTTTCCCCTACATGTAATTTGTTCCCCTTCTTTGGGAACTTAAGATAACATATTATTATAAGACTTAGGACTTTATAAATAATGTTACATTATTTCCTAGGTTTAAGCCCCTTTACTTATCCCATTTTTTCCTAAGCCCTTATCCCCACTTTCCTTCTCATGGAGTCCTAGCTCCCCATATTCTTTCGTCTGACTTGGTCTGCAATAATGGTGTATTTTATTAATAATATGAATGATTACATATTACAATAATAATATCATAAACCTTTTACAATCTAGGCTCTTTGGTTTAATAATAAAATAGGTACTCTAGCCCATAATATCCTAACTCACCAGCCTATAAACATATGTATATTTACAACTGGGGAACAACCCGGGGGTATTGCATTCCTCTCCCCCTTATTTATGCACTGCACTCAGTGCATTATATACCTTGTACATTTATAAATCTTCAAAAAGATCCATTCCTTTTATTTTGAAGCTTGTTATCCTTTGGGTGCTCTTCTTCCAAGCACTTGATTCATTTCTTCATACTTCAGTTGGAAGTCCTTTTCTCTACTCCATAAAATTGCTTCATGAAAGAATTCATATCATTGTGTCCTTATTGAGCTGCCTCTTTGTTGTTGCATTCACCCTTCAAGGCTCAGACATCCTTTCACTACTACACAATCCTTCAACGATCCATCTTGCCAAGGATTTCATGCACAAGGAGAGAACCAACGCATCTCCAGACCACCACTAGGGATCTGCATTTTTGGAAATCATAGTACTCCATTGCCCCAACAATAGCCTTTCTTCCCAAGCATTCCAGCTTTAATAACCATCATTTCATCTGTATCAAAAATATATAGTCAAGATGAGACAATATCATAACAATTTTATTTTAGAATTCAAATTGTTTGTATAAGGAAATCCAAAATTTTCCAATGTATGAGATTCCCCCGCATAATTTCTTGGCTATTGGGGCAATAGATATTGATATTTATTACAACTTTAAATATAGATTATTTTCGGCACAAAATGAGAGCAGAGATATAATAAATAAATGTACAAAGATATATCATATTTCCAATAATATAACATAGATATATCATAGATATAACCATAAACACATAGATACAATAATACAAAATTACTATTAATAAGTGAAATGTACAAAATTGTTGAAATAGAGAGTGAAAGACTCGATAGAATGGTGGCAGCTTATCTTTGAGAAGCGATGTGATGGATACTCACATTCAACCGAATATGATTGTTACAATGAGACTCCAAAGGCCTTTTTAATATAAAGAAAATCCAAAACCTTAACCCCAGATGATGAAAAACCAACAATTTTGTGGACCCCATTTTGGGTAGTTTGGTGTATCAACTTCTCGAGGGCTTAACTTTGGCATATAATATTTTTTTCAGGTGCACGATAGCTCATTGGAAAGGTATCGATGGCGAGCTTCATTTTTGGGGCTCAATTAGAGACATTAGCTAACATTGAAGTGATCGATCATGAAAAAGCATCGTTTAGGCCCTCAAAATGGCCTCAAAAGTTTAGGAACCAAAAAACTACTAAAATTAGTAAGTTGCCAACAAACTGTTTTGAGCCAGTTGGAATAGGTGGGTGGCCACTGATATCCGCCTGGATCAAATACTTCCATATTGCATTCAGACAAACAAATTATTAGTATTTCATATACAAGATACCTTTATTGTAATATTTACAAAAAATCATAAAGTGATCTAAAAACTGTATGAATTTAACAATTTAATCCCTTCAATCCATTCATTCATTTGAATGAATTTTTCATTCCCTGCACATGTATGATAAACAACCAATATTTTCCTTCTTACATACATCACTATTTTCATTACTGATTTTCCCTTTTAGATATTTCTTGTAGTCCATCTTCATGTGACTACTTTAACCTGCAACTCCCTTGTTGAACTATCTAACAACCCCTGTAATGCCCCCAACTTCATGGGTTAGCGAGAATTACATCATTTCAGCTGGTAGCATTGTTATTTCCATGAAATATAATATATACATGCATTTCACCTAATGCATTTGGTTATTCCTCCAAGCATATACAACTCTATCTTAGCATGCATGTGGGCAACACTACCACATGTGCATTTGCATAATTTATCCATGCATACTATTCAATGCCCACTTGCATTGCTTTTAGAATGCCCCTTTATCTAAGTCATGCATCCCACCAAGGTTAATTAGAAGGTATGGCTCAATTCTTACTCAACCATTTGGGTATCTTCCTTTTTGACTTGAAAACTACACCAAGAATATAATTCTATGGTGTTCATTAGTGTTGGAAAAAAGATTGCAGTCTAAACATTAATTATAAGTAGGAAATTCATTGGATATTTGTGTGGCATATACCTTTCCATAACCAACCATGTCATGGCCTCATTCATCACCATCTTTTCTAGCATTCATTCCTATAATATGATCATACTACTTTTACTTGCTTTGGTTATTAACTCATAACCAACAAAATCATGACATGCCATTATGTAATATGAATGCATTATAAATTTAAATAACTTTTCTAAATATCATAAGCCTTTAGCCTTTACCATACTAAATGGTAAGTCACTCCAATGAATGCATTGAAAATCATATAATAATAACATTTTTATAAAATAAACTATGGCTGAGGGAATTCTTACCTACAATTCCTTTAGTAATTATGCAACATAAATACATATAATTCATACCTGCATCGTTGCCATTAAATGGATTTGATGCTACCTGATTAGTTGGTATCAGTAGGAGCTTCCATGCCTCCTTCACCAACCTTTTAATCAACATTTCAACTTCTTATTTCTTCCTTTATATGGATGAATTCCATATGCAACAATATCATCAATAGCACTTGCAACCATGTTGTAAACTCTCTCTTTCGTGGCACAACAACCCTCATTAGAAACACACACACACACACACACATATATATTTAACAAAATATTATTCCTAGTCTAACAATATTACCAACTTAACAAGAAATGTGACCTCAAAACGAGAACTCTGGCCCAAAAAACCCATATTTTTGAATAAAAAAATGAAAATCAACCCCCAAATCAAGAAGTAGTGCTACGGCCCCGTATGGGGTGACAGGTGGCGAAGGCGCGCCAAATGGCCACGCACTAGGCCGGAGAGTAAATGCTGGAGGCAGTCCTCCATAAAACACCCACTACGGATGCTGCCCAGCCATTACAGCCCTGCAATGGATAGACTCCTC
>ML782910.1:299969-326502 GCA_009831015.1 Picea engelmannii | reverse complement strand
ATATATATATATAGTTTTTGAATAGTTTATATATATATAATTTTTTTATCACATGAAAAATTAAACTTATATATTATATATATATATAAAGTTGCTATACAGAGACCAAAAAATTACAAGGATGGTACTATTTGCTCTGAAGGCCTAGTTTTACTGTTTGTCCTAACAACCCCAGATAAACCAAGAGGTGATTACAAAACTCTTCAGTGACCAACAACGAGAGTCAATTACTGTTGCCTAAAAGGAAACAGGTCTATCCAAATAACTTCACCTAGCTCCACAACCCGACTAGATACTAGAATCAGATCTTTGGCTTCAAGAAATCATCAATACAGAGATATGTACAAGGGTGGAACCTCTTGTCCATCCTTCATCTATAAATTTTTTAATCTTCCTTCTTGCAATTCCAAAGGATGTTTGGAGAGATCATCAACCTCCCTGTTGTATTCTCTATAGGTGTGTATGTAGTTTATAGTCGTGAAGTTCAGAATGAGGGCCTTAGTCCGATATTTCCAATAAATCAATCCCAATACCTGAATGTCACTTTTTTTTATTCAACCAATCTATTACAACCTTTGAGTTGCCAACCACCTAAAGATTAAAAACATGGAAGCGAAGAACCAACAAGAGAAATTCCCACACTCCTAAAAGTTCTTCTCTGGTGTTAGTTCCTAGACCACAGTTCAACATCCACATGTAATTTGTTTGGCCATTTAACCTGATTATGCCCCCTGCTCCACTGATCTACCTCTTTCTTTGAGTTTCCCCATCAAACCAGCATGTTGGTCTTGCTAGAAAAATCTTTGGAGGCAATTTTATTTTTGTTGAAATTTGCATTTTCTTCTTAGTTCTCCCTAGTTAGCCCTTAATCATGTAACTTACCGATTCTAATGAGGTCTGTCCAGTCTCAAACACAACTGTATTCCTTTCCATCCAGATATGCCAACAAGTAATGGAGGGAAACGTGTTCCAATGAAGATGCTTGTGGCACCAATCCTTAAAACTATTTTGCAAGTTTGATCCTACCCAACTAGATTTTATCTTGAGCACAATAGCTTTGTCCAAACCTGTTGTGTAAATTTACAGTGAATCATCATGTGTTGGGTTGAGTCTGATTTTCTTTTGCGAAGGGAACAAATTCTTGGACCCTGTCTCCCTCTTCTTTGTAAATTTTCTCAAGTTAGGATTATGTTCTTCATCAACAACTAAGTAAAGAGTTTGAGCTTGTGCAACAAATCCCATCTCCATAAAGAATTGTGTCACCAATAGGTACTTTGATTATATATCTTTCTCGCTATGGAATCATAATATTTTTTTCCTAAAATGACTCCCACAGAAGTGTTCCCTGTCCATATTAACTCATCCATATGGATTGACAATATAATTCCTTCATAGACCATTGCTTTGCAGAAATCCTCCCATTCTTCCGCCTCCCTTCCCATCATACGCAACTCCCCGACCTGTTTCCACTGCTTTGTACCTGATATTTTCCTATCCAAAACTTCAACTTGATAAATAAAGTGGTGTCCACTCGCCCTTAGATATCCAATGATCCCACTAGATAAAGTAGATCTATTTCCTATCCCCAAGATCACGTCTTCTCCTAAGAGACTAGTCATTCAAGATCCTGGCTTCCGAGCGATCTAGTGTGTCACCACTTGGTAGGATTTGAGGAGGAACCTCCAAGTGCTTGAGAAATTTGGTGAGCTTGTCAAAGGTTTTTTGAGCCAAGACACCACTGAGGATGATTGAATGTATTTATCTATTATGACCCTATGCCAAAGGCCTTCTTTCATCAAACAACGCAAAAGGGTGTTTGCAGTCAACACTTTACTGAACCAATTCAAGTGTTTGAAACCCCAACCACCATAGCATTTTGGCTTTTCTAGGTCCTCCAATTTACAGAGATGTATTTGTTCAAACTCCCCAAATCCCAACCAAAAGAACATGTACATCAAGTTTCTAATGGTGTTGAGAACTGTAACTAGAATGTTTTTTATGGCCAACTAGTACACCGATAAACTTTCCAAAACTGCTTTGACAAGGATGCATTTTCCACCAATCGTCAACCAATGATGACTCCAGATGCCAATCCTTATTTCAAATTTTTGAAGGAGCCATTTCTAGTATTCAACCCGATAATTTCTAGGCTTGAGGAAGTATCAATGGTATCAGAACCCTGCGTCTAATACAAGTAAATTAAAGGGAAAAATATCTTTGAATGTATCCAGATCAGATTTTGCGATACCTGAAAAGTGCATGGAATATTTTAGGGGGTTTATGAAAAACCCCGATTATATGTGAAATACTGTAAGGATAGATGATATCTCTACCCATTCTGTATCCTGGGCTATATTCAAGATCAGGACGTCGTCCACAAACAATAGGAGAAATATCTTAAGGATTATTGAGGTTTTAACCCCCGAAATATTTCGTTCGGCTTGTGCCTGCTTGAGCAATAGACTGAGTCCCTCCATGACTAAGATAAATAGTAATGGTGATGAGGGGCATCCTTGTCTTAGCTTGCACCCACTTTTGAAGAAGGATGTAGATCCACCATTTACTAGAATCACAAAAGTTGGAGTGGAAACACAACTCATATTAAGCACATCAAAGGAAAGGAGAACAATGTGGTTGATGTACTCAGTAGGGGAGTGCATGAACTGCATGCTACATCCATTAACATGTATCAAACTGATATTAAAGACATAATTTATGAGGCTGTAAAAGCATATTTGCAGTACATGGAATTGGTAACAAAATTGCAGCAAGGTAAAATGCAACAGAAAGTTGAATATTATGAATTGGAAATGGATGGAATTATCCTGTACAGGAACATAATTTATGTACCCAATTCTCTTGAATTGAGGAGTACGATTTTAAAGGATATGCATAATGTACCTTATGCAGGATACCTAGGATATCAGAAAATAGTTTCAACAGTCAAGAGCCAATATTATTGGCCAGGCATGAAGAGGGAGGTCGTTGAATATATCACTAAATGTTTGGAGTGTCAAAGGGTTAAGGCTGAGCATAGACACCCGACTGGGTTACTACAACCATTACCCATTCCTTAGTGGAAGTGGTAAGTGGTGAGAATATATTTCATCACCAAATTTCCCAGAACAAGAAAGCAACATGATGTTATCATGGTGGTGGTGGAAAAGCTTACCAAAGCTTCACATTTCATTCCTATGAAGGTTACTCACAAGGAAACCGATGTTTCTGATATTTATATGAGGGAAGTAGCACGTTTGCATGGAATAACCAAGACTATTGTGTCTAACAAAGACCCAAAGTTTGCCTCAAAGTTTTGGAAGGGGTTATTCAAAGGGTTCAGAACAAATCTGAACTTCAACACAACTTATCATCTATAGGTTGATGGGAAAACAAAGAGGGTGAACCAAGTGATAGAAGATATGCTAAGGATGTATGTGATGGATAAACCATCTAAATGGGAGGATTATCTACACTTGGTAGAATTTTCCTACAACAATGGGTATCAAGCATCATTGAAGATGAGCCCATTTGAGTCACTTTATGGAAGAAAGTGCAACACACCAGTAAGATGGGATAACCCAAAAGATAGAGTAGTAGTTGGGACAGAGTTGCTCAGAGAAATGGAAGAGAAAATGTTGAAGATTAAATTAAATTTCAAGGCTTCCCAAGATAGGAAGAAAAGATATGATGACAAGGGCATAACTCATAGGGAATTTAAAGTGGGTGATCATGTTTTCTTGAAGGTGAAGGCCAACAAAAGTTACCTAAAGTTGGGAAACTATTCCAAGTTGCCAACTAGATATTTTGGGTCGTTTGAAATCCTAGAGAGGATTGGACCAATAGCTTACATGCTTGCATCACCAACATCTATGTCTATACATAATGTATTCCATGTATCATTACTTAATAAATATATACCTGATGATAATCATGTTATTTATTGGAATGTGATTCAGGTGGAGCAAGAAAGCGCTTTTCAAGTGCATCCGGTATGCATTCTAGACCAGAAAATCAAACAAATCTAGAATCGAGACATAGGGCTTGTAAAGGTCCAAAGGACCTGGTACGGTCCTCAGGACGCAACATGGGAGCATGAAGATGCTATGCAGGTAGAATAACCACATCTTTTTGAAGATTTTGAAAATCTTGATGATGTTATGTAAATGAGTATCACTGAGGACAATGAAAATATAAGGGGAGGGGATCGTAATACCCAAGGTAGAGCCCCTGTTTAATTGTAATTATGTTTAATGATATTTATAGGCTTGTGAGCCAAGTATTTATAAGTTGGGAGGCTTATATGTTATTAGGCCAAAGAGCCTATATGCTAAGGCTAGAGAGCCTAGTTTTGTATATGTAATTATGCATATTATTAATAAAATACATCGTTGTGTGTATACCAACCAAGAAGAAAGATTTATGGTGGAATAAGATACTCTAGGAAGGGAAAGGGAAAGGGGGATGAGAGGATAGGAAAAAGGGGATAAGATTGAGGGCTTAACCTAGGGGAATATTATAATGTATTTCCTTAATTGTTAAAGTTTGGGAAATAAACCTAGTTATCTTAAGTTCATTTGGGGAGAGGAACAAAACTCCAAATGGAGAGGAACGAGCTCCTAGAGATCCAAGTGTCATCTAGGACTCATGCAAATTTATGTGTGTGAATTTCCAGCATTAGGGGTTCACTGTCACCATTCTGGCTCCCTCATGCTTCTCAACATTTTGGCCATTCTAACCATTCTCAACATTCAAACCATTGCTTGCCATTTTTCCTCATGGGCTCATTCTCACGATTCTTTCCATCCCTTGTCCACTTGACACATGCACTGAGCAGGCACACAGTTAGACTCATTTCGTCCATTATTGAAACTCTGTCATTGTCAACCTTTGTAATTTGCTAAGTCATCCCTTGCCTTACCCATTTTTGCTACTGTGGTTTGAAGAGGTGGGTTTTCAGGACTGTGGGTGAAGAAGCGGGTTGTCAGGCCTATGAGAAACTCTCTCCAGGTGAGAGAGATTGTTGGGGAATTGATTTCTCCTAGAAGGTGTCCAACAACAGCTACAGAGCTCTGAGAATTCCTGATTTGGCATGTTTTTGAAGCCCTGGAAGGGAAGTGGAGAAACTAATGGACTGTGGAACAATGAAGGTGCATATTCCCGGGGTGGTACATGCATGTGGGGAATGAGAGTCTGTGAGCGGTGGGAGTAAGTAGGCTTCTTGGAGGGAATGCTTCCTATAGTATTGTGCAGTTTCCCATAGCCTCAGCCTAGCCTAATATTTTCTTTACTGGGTGGAGTTTAGTCCTAGCTCAGGGGTGAACCACTGCTAATAGCTTGGAGCAGTGTGGTCTAAGGCTAGGAGGTTCGTGGAAGGTCTGCAAGCAGTCGATGGTCTTCTCATAAAAAGATAAGTATAGATTCTTTGTTAATTTTACATGCTATGTTTAAATGTTATGTTTAAGTACATGTCTGAATGTTATCAAAATTGACTGTATATATTTCATGTATGTGTTATAGTTGCTTCCGCATGAATATGTGTATGAGAAGAATGTTTATGTCTATTTAAATTGCATTAGATATATACGTATATCAAAGAATGAATAGTTTCAAGTAGCATGACTTGGCTTGGGTGTTTGGGTGTGTTACAATCTGGTTTTTAGAACAATTCGGTTTTGAGTTGGTGGCATTTTTGACAACCAAGGTGGTCAGGGGACATCACAATCTGGTATCAGAGCCCATGGTTTCCACATTGAACCTATATGGGCCATGAATGTGGAATTTGGAGTTAAAATTCCACAAGCAATTGATGTACAAAGTGTTATAAGGGCACTGGGGGAACACCTTGGTTGTGTTTAAAAGCTATGGAGGTATAGCAGTTTGATAAACCATGATAGACATGGTATTGGGCCGTGGAGTTAAATTGGTCCGTTGGATCTTTTCAGAAGGAGATAGATTCCCCACAACCATCATATCGAGAGAATTTGCATGGAGATTAAGCACCGAAGTCCTTCAAACTCTGCCCCTCTGGCTATTTTAAAGATATAATATGAGAAAACTGTCGAAGTCACGAAGTCTGGAACCAATCTGGACCGTACATTTTCCAGGGACACATGTCCTCAGATTAAGAAATGTTTGACAATTTGGAGGTTATGGGGTGTTCAGTAGCTAAATCCTCTGAAGTCCCATAGTGATTCTTAGTCGTAGATAATTTGGGGGGAGGAGAGCCATTGTATTTCTCTTGTGGTTCAGCGTTCGGAGAAATCCATTGTGTGTTGCACGATGAAGAAATCTCTGAAGTACCAAAGCTACAGGAGGCATCCATCGACAGTTCAGGAGTTTTGACAAAGTGTCAATGTGAGGAAATTTCCTAAGTCTTGAAGCTATGAGAGCCAGTCGTCGACGGTCATCAGTTCGAGAGTTTTGACAAAGTGTCAATGTGAAGAAATCGTCGAAGTTCCTGGTGCTAAAGTGATGTGGCATGATGATGTCACCAGGGGTGACATGGACCAATTCGACAGTTCGACAGTCTAGAGAAAGCATTGATGATAAGAAATCCCTGAAGTCCTGAAGAGTCGGGTATGATGTGGCAAGATGACACCACCTAGGGTGACGTGGACCTACATAGGTCTGCCAAATGTCACTCATTTCCATACTTTTGATAGGACCTTAGTACTGATTGGAATCTGACATGTGTCACTCGATGGTTGGGCCACTTGTCACCACTTTGATTGGGACAACTGTACTACATGGGTCTCGAGAGGTTAAGAAGTTCGAGAGTTCGACATTTGGGGAAAAGTTGTTGGAAGAATTTCTAGACCTCTAAAGTCCCAGAGTCTCGTAGTCCTGAAGTCCCAGAGTCCCAAAGTTTCAAATTGATGTGGCTTGGTGACGTCACCTAGCATGACATGGACACATAGGGTGCATGCCACGTGTTAGTGCGTTTCACGCTTTTTAAAGGAGGATTTGGTAGTTCGAACTGGACATGTGTCACCCATCAGAGTGGGCCACATCTTCGCTTCTTGAAATTCGCCACGTAGAACCGGGGGTGCAGTACTAAGAGAACCCTAGGAGTTCACCACTTTAGCATTCGAAAGAAATGGAGTAAGAGGAAGGTGAAACCCTTGAAGCTCTGAAGAGAGGATTAAATCCTCACCGTTCATTGGGAGGGGACACGCGATAGTAGATCCCGTGGTTCGGAGGATTCAAGGCTTAAACAGTGTGGTCGAGGACTTCCGAAGGATTGAAGGCTGAAGTCCATCTTGACGGTTGATTAAAAAGGAAGCTTGGTGCCAGATACAAAGTTCCATAGGAGTAGTACTCTGGAGGAATTGCGTTGCACATTGCAATGAGTTGATAACTCCTAGAGGGCCGGAGTTAATCTCGACTGTTGATCGAGATATGACACGTGGAGGAAAGAGATAGGATCTTCGGTGGATTGGCACTTCAGGAAATTGGTAGTGAAGTGTTTTGGAAATCTGCAAAACCTAGAGTCTAGGATCTCCTATCCACCGTATATATAAATGAGGAATAAGAAACGTTGATCGATACGTCCTCCGAGTATTCGGAGAATCAACGTTCGGGGAAAATGTATGGTAATGGGGGAAGATCCACCGAAGCCCCCAAGTTATGGAGCCCCAGAGGCCCGAAGCAAAGGATAAGTTCCTATCTGTTAGCATTGGGTCACAACCCTTGGTCACATGAGTTTGGGGGCCAAAGGAAAGGGGCTAGCACCCGAAATTTTTGTTTAAGAACATGAAAGGGACAAATTATTAAAGTAGCCATAACTTCCTTCTCAAAACTCAGAATTAAGCATCGAAACAACCATTGGAAATGTATTGAATAGTAGAAGATAACTGTTCACCTAGAAATTGGATTTGAAAAGTCAATTTCTTAGGAAATCAACTAAAAAGAAGTTTGATATATATTAATGAATCATAATGATTCATGTTTTCATGAAATTATTAAGAACAATTAGCCTGTCAAATTTCTATTGGCTGCACATTTTTTGTAGAATTAACAACTTTCAGATCAGAGTCAACACATAGTGTAGAGTGATGGAGTATACTTAGGTAGTCTTCAGTCAAGAATATGAAATTAGAGGGTTGAATGTCTAGTTGGATAGGGAAGGAACCAAATCCAATGGACATGTAGGAGAAAAGGAGAAAGACATAAATCTGGCTAAGACCCTCAGAAAATTGTAGACAAATGTCCAGATCCACAAGGATGATAATGAAAGGATTATGAAGGCCAAGGAACATCAGGAATACTTCAATATCAAGTTAATGAAAATCCTGGACATAATTGAAAAGAATATGGATAAGGAAAGTGGCTCTAACAAATCAAGAAGTCATGGGACTCCTGAGAAGAAAGGAAGATAAAGGAGTGGTAGCAGACATCACCATCACTCCCAAAAACATTCCCATAGAATATCACATAGTAGCTCAAGTCCATCCCCTGTCAGGAAGCTTAGAAGGTCTAGGGTGGATGATTTGATAGGAGAAATGAATAAGATCAAACCTTTTACTTTTGATGGAGAGAACAAGAAGGATGAAGATGATGAGACATGACTTCTAGGCATGAGGAAGTATTTCCAATTTCATAACTATTCTTCTCATGCAGAGGAAAGAATTTATATCTATCAGCTAAAAGGAAAGCCATCCATGTGGTGGTGTCAACTTGTGCAAGTATATCACCTCAGAGAGAAAAAAGTGACTTGGAAGGAATTCAAGAGGCATTTTGAGAAGAAATACCTGACCAAGAGGTATTATGATAAAAATATGAAAGAGTTCTTTGAACTTAAATTGGGCAGTATGACTATTGATGAATATGAAAAGAGATTTCTGGAGCTATTGAAGTATGTCTCCTTCATCAAGGATGAGACAATGAATATTTAGAGGTACCTGAGTGGGATACCATCTTTCATCGGTGATAAAATCCAATATGATGATCCCAAGACTCTAGAAGAAACCAGAAGGAAAGAAAAATGATTATATGATCAACAAAAAGGAAAGCCTACTTTCCATAAGGCTTGGGAGGACAAGAATAAGTTTAATAAGGAATAGAGGTAGAAGGGAAAGAAGACTCCATTTTTCAGAACAAACCCTCAAGGAAAACCATCTTTTAGAGAGCATAGAATGGATGAAGTAGGTGGGAAAAGGACAAGGCAACCACCCATTCAATGTTGGGGCTATAAAAGAGACCACAAGTATAGAGATTGTCCTCACAAAGGTGACAAAGTGATATCTTTCCACAATGTACAGCAAGCAGAAACAATGGAGGACATGGGAAGAAGTGTACCTAGGATCTATGTAGTCCTGGACATCAATCAAGCAGAATTTCAATCACACATCATTGAAGTAGAAGGTATGATCAATAACCATTCCTTTACTATTTTGATAGATTCAGGAGCTAGTCATAGTTACATAGATCCTAAAGTTGTGGAAAGATTTATTTTTCCTAGAACTAAACATGAGAAATATTGGTTGGTATAGCTGGCTACATGAGCCAGGATAAAAGTGGTTGAACTAGTCAAATCATGTCCAGTGGACATGAACGGGCTAAGTACTAAGGAAACTTTAAACATCCTTCCATTGGGTTCATATGACTATTTAATTGGTATGGATCGGTTGGACCAACACCATTCTATATTAGATTGTCATAACAAGGCATTTACTTTCCTGGATGGGGAGGTAACCCAAGAAACATCCAAGGAATCCCTAGGGCAGTTATTGTCTGGGAGATCTCATCAATGCAGCTAAAGAAGTGTTACATGAAGGGCTACCAAATATTTGTAGCTCATATGGAGGAAGCATCTAAGGATAAGGTTCCAAATCTAGAGGATCATGCACTCCTAAAATATTTTGAAGATGTGTTTAAGGAGATACCAAGACTACCCCCAAAGAGAGATATTGATTTCTCTATAAATTTGATGCCTGGAGCAACTCCAGTATCAAAGACTCCTTACATAATGAGTACAACAAAGATAAAGGAGTTGCAAATGCAGCTTGAAGAGTTGTTGAAGAAGGGGTATATACACCCAAGTGTGTTACCTTGGGGTGCTCTGACACCCAGTCTTGTTTTTGAATAAGAAAGATGGGACATTGAGATTGTGCATAGACTTTAGATAATTGAACAAGGTCACCATAAAGAACAAGTATCCTTTGTCAAGGATCGATGATCTCTTTGATCAGTTAAAATCTACAAAGATATTCTGAAAGATTGATATTAGGTTAGGATATCATCAAGTAAGGATCAGAGATGAATACGTCAGCAAGACCTCCTTCAAGACAAGGTATGGTCATTATGAATTCATAGTGGTTCCATTTGGATTATCAAATGCACCAGTTATTTTTATGTGCTTGATGAATGGTGTTTTCTGGGAATACTTAGACAAGTTTTTCATTGTATTTTTTGATGAAATCCTTGTGTATTGAAATTCAGAAGAAGAACATGAGCATCATTTGAGGATGGTGTTACAAGTGTTAAGAGAGCACCAACTCTATGCCAAATTGATCATGTGCTAATTTTATCAAAACAAAATTTACTATTTGGGGCATATTATATCCGAAGAAGGGATAGAAGTGGACCCTAAAAATATTGATGCCATTAGAGGGTGGAAAAGACCTAAGAATCTGACAGAAGTTAGATCCTTCATGGGTTTAGTTGGATACTACATAAGGTTCATTGTAGGGTTTTCGTGAATTTCTCACCCAATCACTTCCTTGCAAAGGAAGGGGGTGAAGTTTCAATGGACAAGAGAAAGTAAAAAGATCTTCTATTAATTGAAGCAATTGTTAACCAGTGCTCCAATTATGAGGATTGCGGATCCAAATGAAGATTTCATGGTTTTAACAGATGCATACAAAGAAGGAATTGATGGAGTCCTTAGTCAGAATGGATTTGGGATATGTTTTGAATCCATAAAATTGAAAGAGCATGAAAGGATCTATGCCATTCATTATTTGGAGTTGGAAACCATAGTGAATTCCTTGAAGAAGTGGAGGAAATACCTCATGGGAAATATGTTTGAGTTGAGGACAGATCATAATGCTATGGAAATTTTTTTTGACCAACCAACTTTGAATGCTAGGTAGAGCAGATGGTTGGAATTCCTCTTTGAGTATGACTTTGATATTAAGCACATCAAAGGAAAGGAGAACAAAGTGGTTGATGCACTCAATAGGAGAGTGCATGAACTACAGGCTACATCCATTAGCAGGTGTCAAACTGATCTTAAAGATATAATTTCTAATGATGCAAAAGCATATTTATAGTACATGGAATTGGTATTAAAATTGCAGCAAAGTAAAATGCAGCAGAAAGTTGAATATTATGAATTGGGAATTGATGGAATTCTCTTGTACAGGAACATAATTTATGTACCCAATTCTCCTGAATTGAGAAGTATTATTTTAAAGGAGATGCATAATGTACCTTATGTGGGATACCTAGGATATCAAAAAACAGGTTCAACAGTCAAGAGTCAATATTATTGGCCAGGAATGAAGAGGGAGATTACTGAATATATCACTAAATGTTTGGAGTGTCAAAGGGTCAAGGCTAAGAATAGAAGCCTAGCTGGGTTTCTGCAACCATTACCCATTCCTGATTGGAAGTGGGAAGTGGTGAAAATGGATTTCATCACCAAATTGCCCAGAAAAAGAAAGCAACATGATGATATCATGGTGGTGGTTGACAAGCTTACCAAATCTGCCCATTTCATTCCTATGAAGGTTACTCACAAGAAAACCAATGTTGTTGATATTTATATAAGGGAAGTAGCACACTTGCATGGAATACCCAAGAATATTGTGTCTAATAGAGACCCAAATTTTACCTCAAAGTTTTGGAAGGGGTTATTCAAAAGGTTTAGAACAAATCTGAACTTCAATACAACTTATCATACAAATACTGATGGGAAAACAGAGAGGGTGAACCAAGTGCTAGAAGATATTCTAAGGATGTATGTGGTGGACAAAACATCTAAATGGGAGGATTATCTACACTTGGTAGAATTTTCCTACAACAATGGGTATCAAGAATCACTGAAGATGATCCCATTTGAGGCACTTTATGGTAGAAAGTGCAACAGAACAGTAAGCTAGGATAACCCAATAGACAAAGAAGTATTTGGGCCAAATTTTCTCAGAGAAATGGTAAAAGAAACGATGAGGTTTAAACATTATTTAAAGTCTGCCCAAGACAAACAGAAAAGCTATGCTGACAAGGGCAGAACACACAAGGAATTTAAAGTGGGTGATCATGTTTTATTGAAGGTGAAGGCCAACATAATTTCCCTTAAGTTAGGAAACTGTTCGAAGTTTGCAACCAAATATTGTGGGTTGTTTGAAATCCTAAATAGGATTGCACCACTAGCTTACATGCTTGCATTACCTGCATATATGTCTATACATAATGTATTCCATGTATCATTGCTTAAGAAATATATAGTTGATGTTAATCATGTTATTGGTTGAAATGTGATTCAGGTGGAGCAAGAAAGTGATTTTCAAGTGCATCTGGTACACATTCTGAACCAAAAAATCAAACATCTATGGAATCAAGCCATAGGGCTTGTAAAGGTCCAATGGACATGGTACGGTCCTAAGGACGCAACATGGGAGCATGAAGATGCTATGTGGGCAGAATACCCACATCATTTTGAAGATTTTGAAAATATTGTTGATGTTATGTAAATGAGTTGCACTAAGGACAACGAAAAAATAAGGGGAGGGGATTGTAATACCCAAGGTCAATCCCCTGTTGAATTGTAATTATTTTTAATGATGTTTATAGGCTGGTGAGCCAAGTATTTATAAGTTGAGAGGATTAAATGTTATTAGGCCAGAGAGACTAGATGTTAATGCCAAAGCGCCTACTTTTGTATATGTAATTATGCAGATTATTAATAAAATACATCGTTGCATGTAGACCAACCACGAAGAAAGAGTTATGGCAGACTAAGCTCCACTAGGAAGGGAAATGGAAAGGGGGCTGAGAGGCTATGAAAAAGGGGATAAGATTGAGGGCTTAACCCAAGGGAATATTATAATGTATTTCCTTAATTATTAAAGTTTGGGAAATAAACCCAGTTATCCTAAGTTCCTTTGGGGAGAGGAACAAAACTCCAAGTGGAGAGGAACAAGGTCCTGGAGAGCCAAATGTCATCCAGGACTCATGCAAATTTATGTGTGGGAATTTCTAGGATTGGGGGTTCACTCTCACCATTCTAGCTCCCTCATGCTTCTTAGCATTCTGGCCATTCTCAACATTCAGACAATTTCTTTCCATTTTTCCTCACAGGATAATTCTCATGATTCTTGACATCCCTTGTCTAGTTCACGCATGCACTGAGGAGGCATGCAGTTAGAGCCACTTCCTCCATTTTTGAACCTCTGTCATCGTGAACCTCTGTAATTGGATGTGTCATCCCTTGCCTTACCTATTTTTTCTACTGTGGTTCGAAGAGGTGGGTTTTCAGGCCCGTGGTTGAAGAAGCAGTTTATCAGGCATGTGAGAAACTCTCTCCAGGTGAGAGAGATTGTTGTGGAAGTGATTTATTTGGGAGGGAGTCCAACAAAAACTACATATCTTTGAGAATTCCTGAACCTCCCTATTGTGGAATCCTTGGAAGGGAAGTGGAGCAACCGATGGACTATGGAACAATGAAGGTTCATATTCCTAGGGTGGGATAGGCATGTGGGGAATGAGAGTTTGTGAGTGGTGGGAATAAGTAGGCTTATTGGAGGGAATCCTTCCTATATTATTGTGGAGTTTCTCGTAGCCTCAACCTAGCCTAGGATTTCCTTGCCTGGATGGAGTTTAGTCCCAGCTCGGGGATGACCCACTGCTAATAGCTTGGATCAACATCGTCTAAGGCTAGGAGGTTCATGGAAGGTCTCCATGGTCTTCTCATAAAAATAAAATTACAAATTCTATTTTAATTTTACATGCTATGTTTAAATGTCGTGTTTAGGTGCATGTATGAATGTTATCAGAATTGCCTGTATATATTGCATGTATTTGTTATTGTCGATTCCACATGAATATGTGTATGAGAAGAATGCTTATGTATATTTAAATTGCATTAGATATATATGTATATCATAGCATGGATGTTTCAAGTAGCATGAACCAGCCTGGTTTGTTGGGTGTGTTACAATCTGGTTTTCAGAACAATTTGGTTTTGAGATGGTGGCGTTTTCCACTGCCAGGGTGGCCGAGGGATGTCACATGTCCAGACTAGGGCTCTTTTCCTTGGAAAAAATTTGTAGAACCCTTTTTATTTCATATACATAATAGGGTTTTTCAATCTCTTTCACATCTCTCTCAAAGAATAAGTTGGGGTAATGATGTACAACTTTCATTTGATCTACAATTGCATTCTGCCCTGTGTCTGCGTAGAAGGATTTGAAATATCTCACAACTTTAGACTCAATATCTTCTTGTCTTGTATGGAATAATAATCTTTCATCATTCATCTCCCAAATTGCATTTTTGTTTTTCCTATAATTGGAAAATTGATGAAAAAACTTTGTATTTTGATCTCCCTACTTAAGCCAAATTTCCCTGCTTTTTTGTCTCCATGTTTCTTCTTCATCTAAGAGGAGTTCCTGTCTTTTTCTTTCCAAATATTTTATGTGGATATAAATATCCATCGATGCCCACCCAAATGTTTTTGAGAAGTAAGAATTATTTAGTTCCTCCTCTAGAGATTATAACTCACAGACTCTCATTTTCTTTTGTAATTTCACCCATCCTCTCACTTTATGTTTTAGGACTTTTAATTTCCCTACTAATATTCTCATGGATGAGAGTTTTGAGTTGAACTCATTGGACTTCCATACTGAATAAAATATCTCATTGAATCCCTTCTCATCCATACAAATAGGATTTATCTTGAAGGGATAAGCTATCGGCATCTGTCCATCTTCAAAATGTAGCACAATCAGAGCATGATCTGAAAAGAAGGGTAAACTACCCATGTTTTGTACCTCCTGACTGATGAGACCAAATCTTCCAACATGAACACTTTGTCTAGTATTTTTTCAATTCTCTTTATTCCTCCTCTCCCATTGCTCCAACTAGGGACATACTCTAAAGGCGCAATATCTACCAGACCTAAGTTATGAAAAATTTCTTGGAAAAACTCAGCCAGTGGGTCTAATATGGATTTCGTGCCTCAAGATTTGTATGATGACACTGTGAAATTTAGGTTGCCTGCAAGGATTGTATTTTTGGTGGCTAAAAAACCACTAGAAACCACCACATCCAAGAAATATTTTCTGTCTGTGTATGGGTCGTAACAATTAAAGAGAGAGACTGACTTGTTTCCCTAAAATATTTATCCTTCTAGGAGAATACCTGAATAAGTAAAAAAAGGTTGAAGGACCATCTTGGATGAGTTTCAGGCCACACAGAATCCCCCAGACTAACCCGCCAAGTCAGACGCACAACACTACCAATGAGGCAAGAGTTTTGTTACTAGGGCCCTTTCTTTTGCACCTTCCACCACAGTTTCCTGCAAAAATAGAATATATGGCATAATACTTGACAATAGTTTACGAAGGGATGGAATTTTAGGAGCCCCTCCAACTCCCCTTATATTTAGTGAAAGAATTTTCATTATTTAGTTATGGCTAGGGATTTGAGTCCTCTAAGAGCCCTTTTTTCATAACTAATGCTACCATTTTTAACCAAATCCCCTTTGATTCCCACATATTTCTTGCACATGCTTCTCCTTTTGATAGGTGAGACATCTAACCCCAATCCCCCCCTCCAGTATTCCTTCGATGGATCTTTTCCTGGACTCCTACTCTCAGACCCATCCTATCTATCTATCTTAACTTCCTTCCCAAAGTATACCATCGAGCTCCTTCATAGAATTTTAAAGGTTTTTTAAGATCCAAATTCTGGTAATAAGGGATGAAAGTATCCAAAATATGTTCCAGGGACTTCTCTCCAGAAACCCTCCCTACCAACATTTCACATCCCAACCCATCTTCTTCCAAAGGGTCCCCCAAATTCCAGAGTCAGTCCTGCGAAGTTGTTTTAATATGTTCATGGGATTCTGAATCCAGACATCCAACAAAGGTATCAGTGATACCTTCCTTCTCCAACTCCCTTATGGGACTCTCATAGAAATTATTTACTAGAGTATCCTCTGTGGGAGATGCTTTGTATCTATTTAAATGCTTAATTTCCAATGCTTTCAGGGTGGAAAAAAAGGATGGGTAGAAGAGTTTTAACTTACATATGACAGAGTCAGACACTTATGTGTTCAGGGATTCCTCCTCTGACTGAGTTCCTTTCCCACTCCATAGTGGTTTCTCCCTCGAATAATCACTGTATGTTGCTTCCCTGTTCAATGATGTCTCAGATTCGTCATCCGAGACTAGTCCTTTGAAATGTTTGCGCATATTCCCCATTCTTATGTAAGAGGTTAATCGAAATGGAATTCCCAGATGGTCTAACTTTTGAATATAAATCATGCCCCTCCACTCTATGTTGAGTGTTTCCAACAAACCATTGTGGATGTCCAGTTCCACCAAGACTCTCCCCATCCTCATATCAACTTCCTTTAAGACCGAGTCTTAAACATGTAGGGATCTCCCGAGTTCATTTCCTATGGCTATAAAAGCATCTTCATTATAGAACTATATTGGTAGGCTCGGTAGCATCACCCATATGTGTCTGTACTAAAATTACTTTTCCATAGAGTTGAAGCCCAGTCGCCATATTTTGACCATTAGGCTACCTCAATTTAAAACCCAGGTGTTATGTAACACTTTCTGAGAGTCTTCTTGAGTTATGAAAATAAAACAAAACCACCCCCTAATGAGTATCACTATCTCCTAGGTGTACCTAGCAATGGGTTTCAGGTTTTCTCCACCCATATCGTAATACCTTGGTGACCCAATGCTCTGTATGTGAACCTCCCCACTAGGCCACACAATTCCATATTTCATGCATCCTCCAACCCAACATCCCCTCCTAGAACCATTTTGCACCTAATATTATTTGGTTTCTAGATCTTCATCCCTTTCTGTTCACACTAGCTTGCCCTCTATTCCTTCCCTTGGCTATCATGAATTTCCTCACATTTTTCACCATTCAACCTCCAAGTTCCCCCCATGTTGCCTTCCATGACTCCTATACCTGCTATCAATGAAGTATTACCTCCATACTTGTCCTCTAGTGAGTTGATATGCATGATGGGTTGCACACCTGACTCATGTGCTTTGTTAAATACGCTACTAGCCTAGAAACTTGTTGCATGTCTCCCCTTCAAGTAGCTTTAAATTGGAATGCCTGTAAATTTTCCCTCAAATTCCTTGAAATGTGCTTCAGGGCTCCTTCTAAGAGCTGGCTCGAGCCTGACATCATGTTTTAATTTTTTTGGAACCCCATTTGTCAACCCTCTCCTAGAAGATCCTGACCCCTTTCTTAGCTCCTCGTCCGAAACGAAAAGCCCAATGTGTTTCCAAATCATCTTGTCTTCCGGGTTTATCAGAGCGATGACCTCTGCTTCCATTTTAGAGGGTGTCTTCTATATTTCCCACCCGAGATAGCCTCTTGTTGCCATTATCGGTTACCTGCTAAAGTTTGTCTTCATTACTGTGCCAGTCAACCAACTCCCTTCTCATGTCCTTCTTATATATGATATATAAACTTATTATATAGTTTATATATCATAGAAAAACTATATATGTATTTTTTTTTAATTATATATATATATATATATATATATATATATATATATATTAAGGTTTTTAATATATAACTTTTTTTGGTAATTTTAAGTTTTTATTTTTATTTTGTGTTAGATAATTTATTTTCAGATTTTTAATATATATATATATATATATATATATATATATATATATATAATTTTTTAACTTTTTTAAAGTGTTTTTCGTCATAAATTTAGTTTTTTACCTTCTTTTTTATTTTAATTTCCTCATTTTCTTTTAATTTTTATATATCATTTTATTTTTTTTATTTTTTTTGCACTTTAGTTTTTTAATTTTTTCTTTATTTTTTATTTTTAATAAAAAATTGCTTTTATTTATTTTTATTAATTTCAATTGTATTATTTTCCTTAGTTTTTAATTTATAAAAAAAAATCAAATTATATTTTTTTGGTAAATATTCAAAAATAGTGTTATTTAACTAAAAAAAATTCTATGTATTGAAGTAAACGTAAACAATGTGTTAAAAATGATGTTTTCCACTATATTTTAAAAGTATGGAACTATAAATTAATTAAGAAGACACAATTATATGAAAAATCTTAATTTCAAAAAAGTAAATGGTAAAAAATATTTTTAAGATTGAAAGAAGCAAGGAAAAATGACTAAAATCACCGTTGAAAACAAAAATAGAAAAATTAGAAAATAGATGAAAAATAGGCATTTAAAAAAAATATTATGGATAAGAAAATTTAAAACATTGAAATACCACCTAAAAAGGGAGGGAGGTGCTACAGATAACACCATTTTTAAAAATGGGGTAGAAAATGCGACCCTTGAAAAAATGAGAACTTGGAAAAGTTCTCGTTAAGTTGGTAATATTGTTGTCTCCAATATGTTATATATATCTATGAACAAATCTACATTCATTAATGAATATTTATATGCACTAAGAATGCATCCTTAACATGCTTATATATCCATTCCAATTTTATGTGCTATGTACGACTGTCGAACATGCCATAACATAATTGTTGCTACAACAATTGTAGCAACCTATTCCATCATGTACCACTTTCTTTGTTGTTCCTGACTATCCTCAATTCTCACTGTAATCACTGCACATGATTATTTCTATCCTAACCGCTTTTCTAACCAATCCACTCTTGGCTACCTTTGCTTTTACAACTACATACTATGCTGATATTAAATTTCAACATTCATCATTTTCTGGATCCCTCCGACCCAACACATACATGACCAAATTACATAACCAACCATGCTCTCTTATTGACCTTTGATCTTCAACATCCATTTTCTTTACTGGACTAAATTGATTCAACTTATCCTCTCTAAACACTTTATCTCTTGTGGTTTCTTGTACCATTCCCTTCTCTTTTCTTAACACCTAGCCTCAAACTTTACTTGTATAGTCAATTTCCAACATGTTGCAACACTACCCAAATTATTCTTTTCCAACTTCATAGAGATTAGCTAGAAGTAGTTAACCCTACTTTTAATTGCCATCATAATTTCCAATGATACTTCCAACCTCTTGGAATAACACCAACAACTCCTTTCCACTTGAGATGGGTTCTTTTAGGTACCCTCTCTTATGCAAACCAAGTCTAACATATAACTGTTTTTTTCATCAGGGATCTCTTATTGATTTTCCGTCAGATTATCGTCTCTTTGCTTGAATCCTTTTGACTTGAAATCCCAATCTACCTTTGGAATGCACTAACACCTTTAGAAAGTACCATCATTCTCTCTATATGCATCAATGATCTTCTTTTTACGATTGTCACAATTCCATATGTGCTTCCATAGACCTCAAATAATTATGCATCCATCTAGTGGTACCTTATTCTTCTATCTCCAGCTACTAATGGACTTGGTCCAATTCTGGAATGCACTTAAATTTATGTAATTCCTTCCCCATAAGTATGGTTTCATACTTATAACATCACTTTGTACATAAGACATCACTTTATGCATGGTTTAGCATTCTTTAGCTTACATGCACCTTCATTTCTTCATCTTTTAAGTTCTAATATTTATACCATGCTTCCACTACACTAATCTTACAAGAATAATGGAAATATAGTTGCAAAACTACATACTTGGTCCCTAGAGATAACACACCTCATATCCATGGATACACTGTGTATTTTTTTATCAGAATGCTATATTTATGAAGAACAATCCTCTTGGAATAGATCTGAAGACAATGTATTTCTTTATCTGTACATTGGAATCCTTTAGGGTCAATGGAATTTCATTACTTCAACCAATACATACTTTACTTTTGCACACTGATTCCACTCTAATTAGCATATGTGGATTTATTGTAGTGATTTCTTTTACACATATTTTGTTATCGTCTTCACTTCTCAATCCTTTTTGGTTGCACTGAAATTCATATCTCAACATTATTCATTCTTGGATTTTGGTCATCATGAGGGGTATCCTTGACATAACACTCTTCCTTGAATGTCTCTACTCATCTTTAACCAAAGTTCAAACCCTTTTATTTTCTTCCCAATCCACCTTTCCTAAATTCATGCTTTTATTTCCATGTGAACCTATTGTACATTCATTATCATGTACTGCAAATATATTTCCTACCTAGCATCCACATTTGATGTGCATAATTTTCATCTGGAATTCTTCTTCTCCAAACAATAGTTTCTTTAAGGGTCATCCATGTTGCCCATTGAACCCAAATATCTGATCCCACAACTTCTTAAAGAAACCTAATGCGCATATTGAAGAGCTATCACTGTTATGCTATCTCATATATATAGGAATTAATTTCATTTGATCTGTTCTATTTGTAACCAACAACATTTGTTAGCTATAAACCCAAGATATGCATTTCTGGACATATGCATACTTTACCTCTTTAAATGCACCAAAAATTCTCTTTCCGACTTACTGAAATTTGTGTTGGTCAATTCACATTAAAGGGTGTATAAATGAATTATTCTATTTGACACCTTTCACATGACTGCTCTCTTTCTCAATTATGAGTTATGAACAAAGAGTTATTGTCATTTGATCATTACCCACTTTCTCCTTCTGCACACCCTTCAACTAGGTGCAAATTTTAACCGTGCCCATGCATCCTTGCCCATGCTCCTTTGTAATTTTGATAGGATCTCAACTAGGTTCCTTCATGACCATATTTTGGACACTTATCCCAGTTTTACCTTCATCTGGGTTCCAGGATACTATGTACAACCTATTGAAGTTTCAGGTCAATTGATATTTTTTTTTTGGCCATGAATGCTACAGGTGCCTTCTAGGCCCTCCTGTACATTTTTAAGTGCCCATATTTCTATTTCAACTTCATGGATATCTTATATGGATCGAGATATTTCCATAGGCTTCTCCTCTACCCCAATCTAATTCTAGAGCAGGAAGTTATGGCCTTCAAAAGTTAACTGGGTATCAAATTTACCTTGCACTGTTTGGCCTGTAACTTCCTCACACTAGCTCCGTTGAACAAAAAATTTACATCGTTAGAAAGATAGCTCTGAGATTTATCATTTGATATGAAGAAAATATATGTAATATATGGACATACAATTTCCTACGATTTAAAATTTCCAAAAATGTTGTTTAGGCCTCTGAAAATGGCCTAGAAAACACCTTTATTGCCTGGTAAATTTTATTCATTTTTGTGAAATTTGGCTGAATTGTGATTACTTGGATTTCGACATGGCATCTCGGGTCCACATGGAATTTTGGGTTGGTGTCATTTCAACATTGCACCCCCCCTGCCCCATCGAACATTAACACAGAGGGGAGAGGCCACAAAACCTAACCATGGTTTTAGTGTGGGTGACATGTTGCAGATTGGTGCATTCCTCCCCCCCGTTTTGTGGTTAACATAACCACACACAACCCCCCCACAATTACCATGGGTTTGGTGTGTGTCTTGGACTTGGGGTTCCATCGGTAAGACAATTCCTGCCACCATGGGGCTATGTCACCAACTACCTATGCCACAGGGCCACCATGTACCTTCCATCATGGCCTTTCCACCATGGTAGTACACATCACCACACATCCACATCAACTGACATGTGGCTCCCACATCATGATGACTTCAACTTATGGAAAATAACCATATTTTTCCAAATTCTCCTATTTTAAAAGATTTCCAAATATGCCCAATTTCGAAATTATTCTTGTGGCCACCATTGAAGATTTTTATTAGCTTCATATAACCGAATTCATCCCTATGAATACCATCTCATCATCTGCATAAAAAATTTGACATCCTTCCCATCGAATTCTCCATAAATTTATCGACAAAATTTGGGGATTTTGCCCAATTTCGCTAAATTATTTCTTTGTCTGCCATTAAATCTATACAATTAAGCTCAATATGTATAAATTTGTCCTGTAAGCACCATTTTAGTCCCTATACACAAAAATTCGACTCAACCATGTCAAAATCACCACGCATTACACTGCATAAATTGAGGCTTTTTCCCAATTTCGTCCAAATTCACCATTGGCACTCTACAATTCTATAATTAGGCCAATTTCACCCCAATAAATGTTAATTCAACTTCTGCAACAACAAATTTCTTGCATGCATAGTTGATCGACATTCTTGGGCATGAATATTCTTCGATTCCCTTATGGAATTGGAATGTTTTTATCAACTCTGCCATGACAATCGTGGTAAATTTGAAAATTTTCCATTACAACCCAAAAATTCCTCAATTAGAGACTGAAAATGATTGTTTCTAATGCCTAGGCTTGATTCTTTCAAATTTCCCATGAAATTCCTCCCAATTTCACTGTAATAATTTTGTCGAAAACATTGCAGATGTGCTCTTTTTGACATTCCATCAAATAGTTTACCTGCATAATATGCAATTTCACTTCTGCGCTATGCTAGCTAGCTCATACAGGCTCAATGTTGAAACTAGAGCTCTGATACCACTATGTAGCATTCCCAACACCCTGCTAGGCTATGCCACATAAAAATTTCCAAACTCTAATACCATTAAATTAATAAGAGTGCCCTGCATATGCAACAATATACAGATCTACAACATACATAATCCATGCTTAATTATATAATTACAACAATAGAAATAAATATACTACACATAGTAACAACATGTAATTACACATAAGAATATTCATCTTTGTGAAAGCACTGACTAACTGTAGGCCTCATACTTTCCTCCTAGCCATAGACTTTGTTGCTCTTAAACTCAACAACAGGTCACCCTTGAGATGGGGATAAAAAACCCACTTGGGAAAAAGTTTCCTAAACCAGGATAAGGTATCTCAAACAAAAAAAATGCTCAGATTCATGTGCCAACTCTAGTAGACAACCTACAGTCCCTCATTCCCCACATGTCTATCCCACCCTAGGAAGTATTCCCCTTCTTTGCTCAATAGTGCTTCGACTGCCCCAATTCCCTTCCGGGGCTTAAGAAATAGGTTGGACAGGAAGTATCAAATCCCTATAGCTCTGGTGTGGCACCTTGAGAATAAATTCATAGCAGTTCTTTCACCTGAAGTAAATGCTTACGGGCCTGACAAACCACTTCTTCAATAACCCACAGGCTTGACAGCCTGCCTCTTTCGCTCAATTCCTCAAGTCATCGATTGGATACATATTCAAATATTTCCAATTGAAGGTAGGGTGATGGAAGCATGAGAGTATGGATGGTAGTAATTAATAGTGGTAGATAATGATGATCGAATGAACTAAAATTCCCAAATTATATATGCATGTTCTCTGTGTGACACATGACACATAAGGGACTGACTTTTCCCCCTACATGTAATTCATTCCCCTTATTTGGGAACTTAAGATAACATATTACTATAAGAATTAGGACTTTATAAATAATATTATATTATTTCCTAGACTTAAGCCCCTTTTCCCCTAAGCCCTTATCCCCCCTTTCCCTCTCATGGAGTCCTAGCCCACCATACACTTTCTTTTGACCTGGTTTGCAGCAGTGGTATATTTTATTAATAACATGAATGATTACTTATTACAATAATAGGCTCATAAGCCTTTTAGCATCTAGGATCTCTAGATTAATAATCACACAGGTACTTTGGCTTATATTATCTTGGCTCACTAGCCTCTAAACATATGTACATTTACAACTAGGGATCAACCTGTGGGTATTACACTTTCATATTTTTAGAATTGCATATGGAATTTTCAAAAATAAATATTTCGACAATCTTCAGAATGATCAAGTTTTTTGTTCCTGTTCATAATTTCATTCTTCAACATTTAGATCTTCTTATGATAGATATGGAAAAAAGGGTAGTTGCAAACTAATTTAGTTCAATTCTAAAGCTTGTTGTTAAAATTATGTCACATGGGGATCTTCAGAGCAAGTTAATTTCTGCAGTTTTCAGACTTATGTAAGTTATAGGGTTTTTGATAGCTACTGGAATTCCCCTGTAAATTACTTATAAAAAAAGTTGCTGGATATAAACTTGTTTCTAAATCTAGTATGCAACATAGTTTTCATGGCACAAATGTGAGAATTTCATGTGTTCTATCATGAAATTCATTATTCAAAATTCTGAAGTTCTAGATTATCATCAGTAGTTCTAGAATTTTTCATTTGTTCCATATTTTCCATATTTATTCAGTAAGGAAATGAATCAACATTAGTATTAGCCTCAACATCAACATGAACATTAGCATCAAAATCAACATTAACATCAGAATCAACATTAGCAATATAATCATCATTAACATCAACATAAACATTATCATTAGAATCAACATTAACATCAACATTAGAGTCAATTTTGGTTCATAGCTCCTCCTCCAAGGTCCAACAAACAAAAAGGTAATCAAATCATGGCTATAGGTAAACCAAAGGTAATGGTTTTTAAACTAGGTTTGCAATAGGAGTTGTGGAATGTGTAAGAATTTGGTCAAATTATAAGTCTTGATATACATTTACCTTATTTCCAATCCTATGATTTATCCTATTCCTATCTATCCTTTTTTTATACCACTAATTTCATTCCATAATTCTAAAAAAATACCATAATCTATTATCGCTCATATGAATCAACATTCACTATCATAATTATATATGCATATTGAAATTTTATTTCGATATGAATTATTAAAGTGTTAATTCATTCGATATTTCCTATTCTACGATCTAAATAATTTATAAGCGACAACGCCATTTTGAATTATTCCTTGGAAATCAACATTTCTATTGAATTGACCATTTTCATCATTCAAATGACAAGCATAATCATAAAGAAAACATCTCCCAAATTCTTCCCTCATCCAAATTTGATATATCGTCATTTCCATTCCAATCCTTATTTACTATGAATAAGAGTGATTTTGAGACCATCATCTCCCATAACATTGCAAATTAAGTATGGGTCCAATTATCATGCATGAACCAATTGGCGCAGAGCTTCTCGTGCAGAGCTCCTCAACACATATACAAAATGCTAGAGAAGGTTCATAAAGGCGTGATGGTTTTCATTTTTGTAGAAATTTCAAGGATATGAAAAATAGGTAACAAAATCATTTTTTGAGTCATTTGATGGGACTCAAGCTCAAATTAGATATCTTTAGTTACATGTATCAAAATATTTTATCGCGTGATCTATCAGATTACCATAAAGTGGGGAGAAATGGTTCAAGAAAAATAAAATAAAGGGAGATTTATGGAAGGAGTTTCTCAAAGACCCTGCAAGGGCCTTGAAACTGAACAAGGGAATGCCAACCACAACATTGAAAAAGAAATGGAGAGACACTTTGTATATTGTGCGGAAGTAGGTTACCTATGAAGGCAAGTATGGCCTTGTATATTCTACCATTTTCGATTATTGCTAGACTTCATAAAAGGACATGAAATCAATTTTCCATTATATCTATTAAATATTTTGAAAAAGATGGCACTACGTATTTAGTGAAACCCTAGGATGGTAGAGATAAGTTCGTTCCATTTTGGTTTAGTCAAGATTGTGGTCGAATCTAAGTTACAAGAACATAATGATAACTACGTAGAATGTTTTGTACGAAATCACTTCATGGAAGCACCAACTAATCTAGGGATTAAGGGCTCGAAACGTAGGGTCAATACAACTAAAGTTCTTGAGATGAGAAATTTGGAACCATAACCAGAGGAAGAAGAAAGAAATTTCAAACCTGATCTAGAGAAGAAAACGAGAAATTTGGAAGCTGAGATAGAGAAGAAAGTGAGGAATTCGAGACCAAATCTAGAGAAGAATACTGGGCATTCGAACCCTAAACTCATTCGACCAAGAAGCCGATCTAGAAGAAAATTAGTAAACAAACCCAAGAAATTCAAGAAAATGGGTTTAAATCGCAAAATTGAAATAGGGGATAAGGGATCAAAATCCTAAGAGTTTGAGAAGAAATCTAAGACTATAGAAATAAAGAAAAGGAAGGAAGAGACTATTGAGCATCGAACTACAAGAAGTATGGAAAAGAGCCTAAATAAAACAAAATATGATAACATTTGAATTCAATATAAGGAGGTAATCAAGCTCACGGAATCAAGCAAAGAGAAACATGACAACTTTTAGATGAAGGAATTTCATAAGATTTAAGCAAGAAGCCCATAACCAAATTGTTTTTTAGTACCTCATCAGGTTCATGAAATAGGGGAGAATTGTCAAGACATGATGATGATAATTGTTAAGCCCTAATATTGGCTCATTACCCCTTAATTGGGGCATATTACATTAGTAATGTTATTTTATTTATGTCAGCTTTATTCCATTAGTTGTAATTATACCTCCTAGTCTCCTATATATACCAAGGAGACATTTTCATT
>ML782910.1:273587-295122 GCA_009831015.1 Picea engelmannii | reverse complement strand
TCTTGTACTTGAACATTTAAGTGGGGTAAAAGGAGGTTGCCCCCTCGAAGAGGCTTATTATCTAAAATTATCTCTTTTTCAAGGCGTTGAGTACTTTTTCTGAGGTTTTTCTATGCTATATTGATATTTGGTTCTTAACAATAATCCATTTTAGGTTTTTGATGAACCTATGATGGGTTTTGAGGTTTACATAGCCACCAAAATTGAAAAAGAAGTGGTTCCATATACAATGCCTTCATCCCTACAGCTACAGAAACAAGTTAGTGAAGTCAAGAAGAAAACAAAAGTGATTCAAAATAAGGAATTGCTTGATAAACATATCATAGTTGAGAATGAAACATTGAATACTAACATTTCTAGTTAATAGAGGGAGAATGAACAACTAGAAGAAGAAAATAAATTGTTAATCAAGAAAGATAAAAAATGGTACCCCCACAACTAACAACTTAAAATAATAAATCATAGACTGAAGATTAATCTTAATTAAGATAAGAAGAAGATACAAGCCTCATCATATCATCTAAACATTCTAATAGATGCTACAGAAAGGCTCTAAGATCACAAGATCAACAATTTTTAAATTTTTGAAGGTTTTAGGAGGCCAGTTAATTTTTGGAAGACCATAGCATATTCTGGTTGCATGAGGACACACAACATCTTCCATGTGAGGGAATATGTTAGGTCCTCGAATTGAAATATTTTTGTCACTTCCTTACTTAAAATTATTTCTAAACCTATGCCTATGAACTCTCCTACACTCCATTACCACCTCTTTTGCCATGATTATTTCCCTAGCTATAGAATTTGTGTATAAAAGGACATTCAAGGTAAAATTGTCCATTATTTCATGTTTTCACCTTTTCTTATGAAAATTAGTATTAAATTCATTATATTAATAAGTCACTAGAGAATCACAGATTCTATAGAAAATTTATATTTATGTAGGGACTGATTATTCTATAGCAGAATCACAATTATGTATGGTGGTGCACATCCTAGGAATAGATTGTGGCTAAGAGGAGGTTTAAAATCATCACTAGGTAGTCACTCACATATTATCCAAGATTTTGAGTTAGCTAGGTCCAGCATGGGAGTGAGGTCAAAGTTTAGGTAAAAAAAACAAAGTGGCAAAGCACCCAAGCTAAGTCAATGCCAAATCATCCATGAGGTGTTAGTTAAATCGAGTAGGAGAATTTCATGCATCACTAAAATGAAATTCTCCCTATGTGGCTCATCAAAGTCAATTCATCTAGCCACAAGTATACTAGATCCGATTTGTAAAACACATGTTCTCTATTTCATAGATTTTTTTTTTACAGATATGTAGGTTTTGGATCTAAAGGATATCATTTGTAATGTATAAATACTCTATCATGAGGTCCTACAAGGGATGAATATGATATGATGTAGAACCACTATAATGCTATTCCAATGAATCGAGATTAATACAAATTATGGTTGACTATCAATCTCATGTGTTGTGAGTTTTAATTGCATAAGTTCAGTTTTGTAGCATTCTTTAGCAGTGTCAAACAAACCAGGAGGCCCCCATGTGTGAGGTATACATTGCTTCAATTTTAATAAGTTTTACTTTTATTTAGAAGTTGTGTGAGTTTGATTACTGTCATTTATTTTCTTACAAGTTTTCAATTTCATTTATGAATTATATTTTAATATTGCATAAATACTAATGCATAGAATTGTTAACTGAATAAATATTATTCCATTATAATTACAGAAACATTCATTGCACATAATGATTAAAATCTTGTAACATCATTGCAATTGATAGTATAGTAGGTTAATAAATTCAAGTGCTCAGAATCATTTGTGTAGCTTCACATTAATTCTATTTCTGTAGTATTTCATTTACTCTTTTTTACCCCTTCTTTTGAAGATTTATTGATGGGAATCATCAAGGAGCTATCATAGGTCACAAGACCACTCACAATGAGTATCTTCAGCCACAAAAATGCATTACTATGTGGTGTGGCCCTGACATGGTGTGCCATATGATGTTGACACTGAACCATGGATTCATTAGTGATGGAAAGGATCCTTGGTCGAAGCCTATAAATGGGCTCTTTCCTACATAGTCATATCCTATGTAGTTCACTATACATAATGTACTTTTATCTCATGTGAAGTGGTGTATTTTGGTTTTTACGTGTGGGTTTGTTAGGTTTAATGCTTATCATATTGGTGTTTTGATTCACATCCATTTGTTATATCTCTTGGACTATTTTCATAGCAACACCCATGGTGACACCATGATCTTACCATAGAATGCATCTTTTCTTCTTTGTATCTATGTAATTAAACTAGCATTTGTGTTCACATTAAAACAATTAAAATCATGCCTATCATAATCATGGAATATATTCACATCATTTGGAGTCATAAGAACTAAACAAACATATGTATATATATTGAAAAATGTGTGGTTACATCTGTTTATTAATTGGGTTGGTTGTCATTGATGTCAACTCTTAAAGAAAGTATGGTAGCATAATGGTTTGGGTAATGGAACCAAGTTTGTTTGATGGATAATGGTATGAGTTTTGATATATTTGTAGGTAATAATATTCTATATGGATAGTACATGTCATGCCATTTCCGGTGGTATGTGGAACGTCACATAACTCCTCACGATTAGAGAGTTATGGCCATGTGAAATTGGAGAACCCTAATGAGTCATCTAGAAGCCCCAAAAGGTCAAAGTGGTTGCAAAGAAGAAATTATTTAAATAATAAAGTTAAGTGATGAGTGTACTATAAGCAAAGTGGATACGAAATAAATTATTTAAATAATAAAGTTAATGGAGAAATTACTAAGTGGACAAGTGGGTTAGCCCTAAAATAAGGAAAGTGAGTTAAGATGGTTAGAAGGTAATTTAAATAATAAAGTGAAGTGATGAGTGTAATATAATTAAAAGTGGGTACAAATAAATTATTTAAATAATAAATTTAATGGAGACATTACTAAGTGGACAAGTGGTTAGAAGTGGGTTAGCCCTAAAATAAGGAAAGCGGGTTAAGATGGTTAGAAGGTAACCCCTTGAGGAAGCTACATGAAAGTATAACTAAGAGGAAAATGTCTCTCATTTTTAATTAAACTTGAGAATATTGAATATCTACAAGTGACTGAGGTAACCAAAGGATATCTAAGCCAAATTTCAAAGGGAAGGTGAAGTAAAGAAAACCAAAATTCAAGGGAGGATAAATTCTTTGGTGATGCTTTATAAGGTATGTTATTTATAGGTCATCTCACCATTTTCGCAATAACGTTTTTTCTAGAATGATTCAGACTGTGAAATTGGGAGGTTGTTGAGGAAACATATTCAAGTAGCTATGATACAAATTTCAGCTTGTGGGTCATTGTATTTTTGGAGTTATACTTGTGGAAAATAGGGTTTGTGGCTAGTCTTGAAACTAGTCTAAAACAAATGTTTCAGGTAAAAACATCATAACATCTTCATAACATATCAAAATTCAGTAACACTAAATGTATTGGTTAGAGTATTGTATGTAGTATTATTTGTACAATTTTCAGATCCCTATAACAAATATTCTGTGTGGGGCACGCTCTACAAGTTTGATCTCTAGAATAAGCCATAATTCAATAAGGTATGCCATTTTTTCTATTACTCCTTTTATGAGAGGTTCCAAGTAGTGAAATATGGAGGAATTGTATAAATGACACTAAATAACATTGTGTACCATTTTCAAATCTTTATTCATTACAGGTACATAGTTATGATTATTGCAAGTTAGGGTTGTTGACAAATCCAAAACTAGTCACGTGAGACAAAAGTAAAATTTGATGAAAATGTTAGTCTCTTGTTAAGGAAGGTTTGCAGGTATGTGATAATATACACCAAGTCTGTTACAGAGTTACAAATAATATTTGGATGATGAAATTGATTAGGGATTTTGGTTGAGGTATGTTACAGATAGAGGTTGTATAACAGTGAGGTTGTGGCACATGGTTTGATGTAATGGTTTATGGTATTTGGTTATGGATAGTGTGATGTATTTCTAAAGAAATTTTGATGGTTATATTGGTATATGTATTTGGTATATGGTTGAGGTACATGTTGGGTACATGGGTGAGATAAGTAGTTGATGATTTGGCACATACATGAGGTGTATAGTAGATGATGTTGGTACATCTTGATGAGTCATAGTTTATGTGTAGTTGATGCATGATTGGTACATATTTGGTGCATGGTTGATGCACTTGTTGATGGCACAATTTGAGGTACAGGTTGGTGCATGGTTGATGCACTTGTTTATGGTATAGGCTAATTACAGGTTGAGGTACAGGTTGGTGCATGGTTGATGCACTTGTTTATGGTACAGGTTGATTACAGGTTGTTACAGGTTGTTGGTGCAAGTTGATTGGTACATGTTTACGGTGGTATATTTCATAGTGATACTGTGAAAGTGGTTCCATCATTGTACTTCTATGTTAGGGTGGTTGGATGAGGCAAGGACAGGTGGTTGTAGCCACCTTTCGGTTGTAGCCGGAGAACATAGGGGGTTGTAGCCTCCTTCTGGTTGTTTCCAGAGAATTGGGGAGTTGGAGCTTCCCTCAGGTTGTAGCTTGATAAAATAGGGGGTTGTAGCCTCCTTCTGGTTGTAGCCAGAGAATTAGGGAATTGGAGCTTCCTTCAGGTTGTAGCCTGAAAAAATAGGGGGTTGGAGCCTCCTTCCAGTTGCAGCTGGAAACAAAAAGGAAGTTGGTGCTTCCAATGAATGTAATTCTTAAAGACATATAAGAAAAAGAATTATGTGGTTTTCTCCCACTTTAGATTTCCACGTAAAAACACTCGTGTACTTTGTATGTGTATGATTTCTCATTTGTTCATTGTTTATTTACTCTACAATTATTGGATGATAATGATACATTGATATAACACTTGCATTTTGGGGTTAAAAAGGATTAGATTGCTCTATTACTGATTCACCCCCCTCTCAGTAATCCAAAAACATCATCCTAAAAATGGGGAAGTACACAAAATTGGGATCCTTGTCCCATACTGATACAAATTTTGTCAACCAAATAAAAAGATAGATTGTTATACAAAATGAGGAGATTGTCATCTAGTCATCCTGAGAATGTGTATCATGGTAGCATACCACTACTTGGACCACTTTCTTGAGTAATCAAAGGAAAGGGTGGGACACTCCGACTACAAGGTGTTGTAGGTGTGGTGGAATATCATCCGTACACATTGGGGGCACCCCCCATAGTTAATCCCTCTAGAATTCTCCTCACCTCATGGAGATCCTCGATGTCGTATCCTCTCTCTTCCTCCTATGACTCCTTGTCACTACTCTTGTGATGGGCTTAGCCCCATCCTGTTGGCCACTCTAGTCCCACATATGTAAAAGAAAACTCATTTTGTTAGTTAAACTACACTGCTAAAAAAATACATATTTAAAAACCCAAAAACATTAAAAAAATTGAAAATTCTAAAAATAATTTTCAAAAATATTACCAAGAGGTCCCCACTATTCTCTTGAGGGGAGTGTAAGTTTTGGGTCATTTTTGAAATCAATACCCTCAAAATGGAAGTCCTCCATGACTAAAATCTATTGTTTCCACCATCACACCCAGTCATTCACATATTAGTTCTCTACCCTGCCTCCAATAACTCATACCATGAGATCTATCCATCACAACATTTTTGGATTACTTGGCCCTACCTTTGGTACAATTGGTTGTAGTCTCAGAATTAGAATTTTCTCCAAGACGAATGTAAGTAAGATGGTCCCATATCCAAATTGATTTTTTTCCCTATCCTACATTGCATCAAATGGTCCTTCAGGTTGGTAAACAATCTAGAACACCAATTGAATATTGTCGGCTCTAATAATGTCAAGGCATACTGAATATGACCTTTGGGAGTTAGATGTGGCACTATTGACATTTTCACTCGGGTGATGGTAAGAAAGATTGTCCACAATGGAACATCCAACATGTCTTTGATAGAGAATTTATTTCTCATCTTTCTATCCCTCAGGCGACAATTTTCTTCGATGTAGTCTGCACCATCCAGGCCTCCTGTCAGTCTCACTAGCGGTCTACATTGTGATAACCCCATGATGAAGTATATATATTCTACTTCAATATTTAATGCGTTCCTCTCTATGTTGCATTTTCGTTGGTTTGGATCCCAATACTAGACCAACATGTCCAACAGGTGGGGTTGGGACTGCATGTTGGCACATTGAAATAATTTCATAAGTTCATAGTCTATTAGTGTTGCCAATGTTTGTTGGTCACCCATTACAACCAAGTGGGGAGCTTCATGATCACATTCCTTCCACTCAATAATGTTGATCATAGGTCTTACACAATGAACAAACAAAACCCCATTTGCAAAATTGGAAAATTCCTGCAAAAATTCATATATCTAATATTTTTAGGGGTGATCGCGGTTGAACAATTCACACTAGAATGATTGGTCATGGGGCAGCCCACTTCCAGCCTATGACCAGTCTCCGATGATCCCACTAATATCCCAAAATCACAAATACCACCTAGATGTGGGATATCCCATAAAATATTTAGCCAGTAATATGCCAAAAAAACCAATCAAATGAAAGGCAAGAGACTCGGGAATTACATGGAACTAACAGTTCATAATTTCATTGGTTGAATCTCTCACAATTTTCTCTAGAAGATCTAGTTGGAAAGAGTTTTTTTTTCTCAAGTTATCCAATTTCACCAAAGGTAAATGTGAAAATGATTTTTTTCATCACAAAGAGGTATTTTTACCACTTTTGGGTGAATACAATCCTTTTTCACAATACAAACCAAGTAAGTGCTTCTAGTTTTTTCCTTTTTGCGGCATTTTTTTGTCATTTGTATGAGTTTTCTTCCATGGAATTTTGAGATTGTTATCTAATTTTGACTTGATAATAGGACTATGGTAACATTTTTTGGGGATTTCAATGACATCCACTGAACTTGAGGTACATGTCACCAATTGACATATAAGGCTAGTTTTTTCCCCGTGACATCATTATTCATTATTAATCGTATGTTTTGTTTTCATAACTCCTTAGGTTTTATCCCTTCAGGTTGTGACATTATCGTTTCCATTTTTTTCACGTCATAACTTGTATGCAATTCCTACTCTTCATGGGAACCCTTGTTAGAACCCAGATTTCCATTTGGCACCCATGTTGTGATTTTTTATAGGTCTGGGAACCCTCCTATAGACCCAACAAGTCTCGATGTTGAGCCTTATTTTTCTCTCTCCATCTATGTTTTGGACATATCCCGAGGGGATTCCTCTTACTTTATGTTACTTTATAGTCGCATATGCATTTGTTGCTCATGTATTGATTCCTACTGTTGTGTTATTGTTTAATTTGATCATGCTTATCAACATTGCAATCACCTTTGACCTCTCACCCCTTACATTATTTTGACTTCATTTTTTGACCATCACCTATGTAGAGAACCGTTGTTATGATTGAAATTCACCTACTAGTACCCATTTTCATTCATGTTGCTTAGGTCAATTCCATGCACTTAGAACATAGAAGAATGTTGTTAAGCCACTTGTTCTCTCCAGATGATCTTGCTTTTACCTCTTTTTCTGTGCTCATTAAGCTATAAAAAAGACACCTTGATGAGATCACTTTTGACTCTTTTTCATGCTCCCTAAACTATGAAAAAGACACCTCACAAGTATACTTCTACCTCTTTTTCAAGCTCGTAAAAAATGAATGAAAATAAACTATCAAGCACACTTTAATCTCTCTTTCATTCTCATTAAACCATAAAGGAGACACTTAAACAAAAATAGTGAGTGGGGTGGGGTTTACCATTTATCAGTATTTATAAAAGTGGTAGTGTATTTTCTCCCTTGAACATGGGACTTGTTTTCGTCATTGTCTTATAGTTGGGTTATATCTTGTGTTGTAGTTGGGTTATAGTGTCTACCTTTCTAATCTTAAATTTCAACCTATTCTATCAAAACCCGTCCTAAGCTTATTTTCCTTTGTTGGTTGCACCTTTTAACACTTTACCTCTCATTTTGGTATGATTTTCTTTTTTCTTAAATTAGTTTTCATTTTCTTCGTATAGGATAAGTTTGAAATTTTGCATGGAAAGAGATGTGTCACATCAGATGTGTTATTTATAAGTGGATTTTCCAAGGTTAAAGGAATAAACAAGGATGCTACAAGAATGTTTCCATTCGTTTAGCACACGAGGAAATCATTATTTCAAATGCTCTTCAAAGACGAAGTTCATGTTAGCAACTCTGAGATCATGCATGAGATGGTGCAAATGGTTTTGGTATTTAATTATGTCATATCTAAATGATTATTCTATCCCTATGCAGAATTTAATGAATATGAATCCAAATATGCTCGTGCTTCCATCAAATTTGGGTGTTAGGACATGAATTAAAAACATACAAAATTATGATTTAAAGTTTTTAAAGAGTTTATGAAATCAAGGGAAATACAACTTAATATCATATGCAACAATAACCTTTCTACGTTCGTCGTTCTGTGCAAGTATCTTTGAAGGCCCGAGTAAGGAAAAACCCTAATTCGCGTAGGTATAACAGAACTTGTGGTCAATGTGGACGTGCCATAGTGGAATATTTCACCCAAGAAAGTTGGTTGAGTCATTCGATTAGAAACAGAGGGGATAAAATTATTAGAAGCATGCCCTGAAATCTTGTAGAAATTTGTACAAGGAGTTTAGAGTTCCACTATAAATTTGATTTGACCATATCTTTCAAACTATGCATCCATTCTCTATGAAATTTGGAGGGGACATGCATTAGAGTAAGATGAACAAAGTCAATGAATTTCAATTCAAATCAATCCATATTTTTAGAGAGATGATCCACCATCACCTACAACCATTTTATGTGTTTCTTCAAAACCGTGTACTAGGTTTATCTCAAAATTGTCGTGTTGAAGAATCATGTTGATGTTAATACGTTGACCAAAAATAAGTTCAACCCAGTTTGTCAATTGGGAGAAAAATGGAAACAATTTTTCTATAGGAAAACATGGTATTCAACAATATCAAAGTCAAATGATGAAACATAGCAGCTTCAATAGTTTATTCCTTTGATTTCTAAAACATTAGGGTTTGAAAATTATTTTCTTCATCACCTATACCAACAAAAGACAATATTGTTAATGCACAAGAGAAAATGTCTCCTTCAGTAAGAAGAAATAAAAAAACAAGGATTAAAATCCTCTATACAGAAGCAAGATGCTTTGGAATGTGGAAAGGTTTACATAAGAAGAAGGACTAGACATATGACACAAATAAGCTTAGTTGTATCATCAACAAATGGAATCTGAACCTTTTCAGGAAACGCTATATTTGCAGACTATGGAAAATACAGAGTCCAAACAGAGCAAGAGGAGCAAGGGAAACCAACCAGTAAGTATGACTACTAGGCCCACAAATAAGATGAGATTAAATTCTAAGGCTATGTTTATGTATTATTTGAAGAAAAAAAGTTTGATTATTATAGATAAGGAGACCCATCAAAAAATCCCTACAGTCACAAAGAAGGAAAAGATGGAAATTCAAAATTTTTCAAATATTAAAGGGAATGCCTATGAGGAAAACTAGGGGAAACAAAGGGAAAAGGATATTTTCCAAGGCCTAATATCCTCCATTAAAGGATGAAATGGAAGAAAGTACCACCCCCAACCCCGTGTTTCCAAAACTTCCAGAACTGTGTGTGGGAGAACCAGTCTCTACATCATTCGAACCTGCAAACAATAACAATGTTAAGTTGCCATCTCTAAAAATTCATAAGTTTCAAAGAAAGTCCAAGAAGCCTAAGATATACATTTATTTGAATAGGCCAACAAAATAGGATGATCAAGATCAGGACTATAATGAAACAAAGGATATCCTTTAGAAACATAGATCCGAAGATTCAAAATTTCAAGCTACAACAAAAAATGAATAATTTCTTGTAGGTGACTATTTTTGCAGTCATCTTCTGGCGTGTTTCCCAAGAAATTGGTGAAGAATTTGGAAAATAAATCCCAAACCCACTTGAAGATTTGGACAAATTAGGTGACATTATTTTCCCCAAAAAATGAACCATTGGGGAGCTACAAGTAAATCTTTGAAGGAGAGTTTTCCATATTTTGTGAATTTTGTTTCCTAAACAATTGCCTAGTCATGGTTGAGTTTCCACCTCATCAGTTCGACCTATCCTTGATCATGGGAAATAGTACATGAATTTTGAGTAAGTTGTTGTGAGATACTATGAGTTGGATCATATTTTGTTAGGATTTAAGAATATGGTCCTAAATTAGATGATCTTTTCCCTAGGATCCAAGATTCTATTTGATTTCCCATTGAATGAAAGGATGTGATTTCTATCTAATATCCAAGTATATTGAATCATAATCAAAACAATAAATAGGTTTTAATATCTGAGATCCAAATGGAAACCAACCTTACTATAAAAAGGAAACTAGATGACATAGTAGAGGGTTCATATTTGGTGAGACAGAGTGTTATAGTAGGAAAACCCCCCTATGGACTACACTAGGGTTCAACATATAGGCAGATCTAACCATCTAAAAGTCTCCTACTTTTTATAACTACCCCGAATATACCCCACATTCATGGATGAAATACAAAGTGAAAAGATCCAGTAACTTTACCTTTAACTCTGCATCTAGTGTCGATCCTTTTGTGTTTGATTGCTCCGCTAACTACAAGTCTCCTCCCAAGGCTGACCTGCATTCACAAATAGATAAACAAGGAACTAAAAACATGCATCTCATATATAAATCATGGGTTATATGTTAGAATAAATCATAAATCAAACACAAATATTAGAGACATCATATTCCGGGATAGAAAAAGTATTCCTTTTATTGATATCACAATGTTTACTTACAATAAGATCGGCGACTGCTCCTCGAACCTAGTCCAGGATCCTCTTCACCAAGATCCAACTGCGCTTCCATGTATGTTTCTCCTCTCAACCTCTCTCTAGGGAATGGAATAGGATTATGATGGAGGAAAAATGAAAGAGTGGGAAATTCTGGTACAAATCTCACAAGGTGGTTGCAAATTCTTGGGGGCAAGGAGGGGATGTGAAACAAGCAGAGTTTCACTATTCTTATGCTTAGCTTTGGAATGAGACACCAAAACATCCTTTTATATGACAAAAGGATGGTTATTTGGTTCGATGATGGGCTATAGGTGGTGGGACAGTTGGGAAACTACCCAGTAGCCTGAAATCTCAATGAATTCCTTGAAACTTTTTAATTTTTGCAACTTTTGCAAGTATACCCGGGTTGTAGTGGTGCAGCTAGCATACGTATGCAGGCTTTAGTGGTGCAATAGGCGTACATATGTGAGAAGTAATGGTGCATCTCACGTACATCTTCAAAAATAATGTTTTTAAGAAGAATTGCTCAATGATGGCTTGGCAAAAATAGAAAGTAAGAGGGCTTGATGCTAGGTATGCATATGTCGTGCAATTTAGGGTCATAACACTGAGGGAACATGTCGATCTAAATTGTAATTCTTGGAATCTATTACATTTTGCACTCAATGGAAAAAACATTATGATGGTTAGACTATCTTATTCTTGTCTTATATTTCTTTTATCTTACTTGAATGCATTTAAATATTTTGCAAAGCTTTTGGTTTATCATGTTACATGTTGAATGTCAGTAAATATTTTTCTATCACCTGTCATGGGATTTGTGTTTAAGTTATTATTTCTGGTTTCTAAATGATATTTGGGATAAGAAAATCTTCTTTGTAAGTGAACATATTGTGAAACTTGCATCTTCTCTCTTCTTATGTTTTACCTCCATTTTATCTAATTGATGGGAATGAATTTCATTAACTAAGATACGTGTTTTAGAAACCTGATATTAAAATGTAACCATAATCTTATGTAGTCCAACTTATCCACTACCTAATCCATAAACCAACCCATAAAATCAATTTGATTTACAAGAATAAACCATTTCAATAACTGAGGTTGCCTAGGTTTCCCCTTAGCAGCCAGGGACAAATTTAGGGATAACATATTTCCTAAGAACCATATTCATATACTCGGTTGGTTACTCTTCCAGTCATTATGGAGAGTACTTAAATTCCTCATGCATTATTGCACCATGTTAGTGGTGATCTTGAGTCTTGCTACCAGATAATCATCATGTCATGCTATATGTTCAAGTGAAGTTAAACCTGAGATGAAAATATACTATCATGTTGACCATATGAGTCGGCTATCCCTATGTAAGTTGTACTTGGTGATTCTATCTCTTCACTCCATCTCTTGGTGTATGTTTCATGCCAATTGATGGGGAATAAATTAAGGCCCTCCTTTGATGGATCTCCTCCTATCAACTTCAATAGATTATCTAGGAGAGGAATATAGAAACCAACTAGTACCTTGGAGTTTGCAGTCCTTAGTGGTAGTGTTGGCCCTTGACTAAGTTTTGGGGATCCTTGGTCATTTTTGACCTACTTTGGGACTTCGACAGGTTGTCGAAGCAGAGATCACGGGATCTTGGCCCCGTTTTAGGGATTTTTGGGTTTTGGGCTTATGTAACGGGTATGGGATGTCAGACCATGGGTTTACCCATGTCTAGGCCCATTTTGTAATGTATAAATAGATAGCTAGGTGATGTAAGAAGAGGCTAGTGTGCTAAGTGTGAGAGTTTGCTAAGAGATAAGTGTTACTTGCTAAGTGCAAGTGGTAATTGTAATTGCTTTGTGCATACTGTGTGAGACTTGTAGAGCTAAGTGAAAGTGATTATAAGAGACTGTGGAAGGATTTTTGTTGTGCTTCAGGGAAGGAGGATCTAGTGAGGTGCACAGATCTCATGTCCTCTATGGAGTAAGATGTCATGGTTCTATGCATGTAGAAGATTGGCAGAAAGAGATAAAGAAGAAGATTTGGTGGACATAGCCCCAGGGTAGGGGTGAACCACGTATATCCTGCATTGTGGTTGCTATGTTCTTTATGGCTGTTCTCTTGTCTATGTGATTGAATGCTTAGTGCACTAATGTATGCTTAGAAGGATATAATATGGTAGCTTAGTGCTAAATAATGTGAATAAATGCTAGACCTGATCTATGATTGTATGCTTCGTACTTGAATCTATTGGATCTGTATAAATACTGCACTAATCTGTGTTAGGGTTTAGCTACGTTGTAACTAAGGTTGAATATTAATGAACTGTAACTGCTAATTGATTGTTAAGGTGTTGTAATCATAGATATGTGTCCCAGCTAAGGTTGCAGACACTGGAGTCCTTCAACCACCCCTGCCTCTACCTTGGGTAAGACTTCATTTACTTTGCAGGTGTTTCCGAAAGGGCCAGTAGTTAGGGTTTTTTTGGTGTGTATTTCTAGCATTGAACCCTAGGTCTGCCCCTATGCCAACAAATGGTTCCATTGTCGGGAACTGAAATTGTGATTGTTGGGAACTAAAGGAAGGAAAGAAATCTTTATGCATAGATCTGTTGCCTTAGTGCGTAGTATTATACTTGACTTGTAAAGCTCTGTGCTAAGAAGAGAAGTCAGATCCAAAGAAAAGAGGTAAGATATTGAAGCTTTGTTCTCTGATAAAGGTAAGAATAAGTGAAAAGTTTTAGATCTAAAATCTTTGTGCTCTGCTGAAAGTAAGATTAGTGGAAAAGTTTGTTTCAAGAGTATGGATCTAGGTATGTTTGATAAATTTTATCCTAGTCTGAAAGCTAGGGCACAATTAAATGAAAGAAGGTTTGATATGAGTAGATATGATAGAAATAATGAAAGATATGTTATTCCTATGCATAGAAAGAATGTTTGGACTAACAAATGGATGCAAGATCCTAGAAAGAATTTTTCGTAGGTTAGCTACTATGATCCTAGTGCATAGCATAGGAAAGGATGGGGATCATTTAAGAAAAAAAAAGGATTAACCCTTTGTTATAGTTGCAGAAGACTGGGACATCTTGCTAAGGAATGCCCTGGAAAAAGACATAGTTTTCTTTGTTGTAAAGCTATGGACCATGAAGTTTTAGCTTTCCCTGGAATGATTTCTAATCTTGACATAATGAATATGAGACAAGAAAACCTTGAGGAAGGTCATGAAACTGAGACCATGGTAGAACCCCAGACAGAATCAGAGACTGTACTACTGCAAATGAAATAAACCCTCAATGATCACAGATATATCAACTTATCAGAGATCTTCAAAGAAAAAAAATGCATAGAAGAAAGAGTAGGAGACTTTGACATAGAATGTGTTTTGGATGAGGAAACACAGGTAAATATCATGACAGAAAGAACTTGGGAAGCTTTAGGAAATCCTGATATGACTCGTTCATTGGGAGGAATAGGATTATCCAGGGGAAAGCTAATAACCCTATGTGGAATACTCACCCAGGTATCTATGAGTGCTTATGGAGCTTTGACAAAGGAAGATTTTGAGGTTGTTAGATTCATTACGAACAACGCTCCATTTAACATGTTATTAGGAAAAAACTGGATCGAGAAAGATCAGACCAAAAGAAAAGAAGAGGAGGCCCTATAATAGAAAAGGCAGGAATTAAAAGATTTTATGAATAGGAAGATAACACACTTGATTATAGAGCAGGAGAACAAATTGAAGCTACCTAAAACCAGAAACTTGGATCACGAAGTTTAAAGAACACGAGAAGATTCACAGACGAGTAGAGAACCTACCCCAGATAGAGAAGGATTATTACTCTCTAATCCTATGAAATAATCCCAACAATGCGAAGCTTCTATGCCAAAAGAAGACAAGAATCAGAATGGGAAAAGGCGTATTGAGACGAAGATCACCATGAAGAATGATAGAAAACTCAGTAAGAAGAGAGAAAAGGTCGAAAAGTTATAGAAGGGCCCAGAGGGAACTTCGTGGAAGGAATATTTTCAAAATTGGAACTTCATTGGGATATTGGAACAACGCCCCATGGCACTTCACCATGGCGAAGCGATATGATCATTGGAAGAATTATAACCATTCGACTGATGTTCCAGAATGGTTAGAACAAAAGTTGTATTCAGAAAGCTGGCCATCGAACCATTAAGACCGCGCCGCAATAGAAATAACTACATTAATGGAAAGATTCTTATCCATTGGAGAGATTTGTTACTTCGTGTCTACTTAGTCCGTCGACTGTTGCACCGAGAAAAAATTTGCGAATTGTGTCAGAGAAAAGTCATGGAAGTGACTCAAAGGCTCCAACCAGTCCAAGAGGAATCTTGCCAACTGTTTGAGGAGATTGAAGATAGAGTTGCAGAGTTGGAACAAGTAGTCGCTGCAGTTGAATAGTGTTTAAAGGGACTTGTCAACAAAGCATTCATCCAAGAGTTCATTAAGAAGGAGGCCCTGGCACAACAACAGGTCGAAGCAGCCCGAGCCAAGCTCGAGGCTTTCGAAGCATAGCTACCCAGATCAGAGTGACTTGGGACAAGTCACAGGTGAGTGTTGGGGGCCTATTGGCCCTTGAATGAGTTTTGAGGATCCTTGGTCATGTTTGGCGTACTTTGGTACTTCAATAGGCTTTCGAAGACAGAGCGCAATTCGAAGCAGAGATCGCGGGATCTCGACCCCCTTTTAGGGATTTTTGGGTTTTGGGCTTATGTAATGGGTATGGGATGTCGGCCCATGAGTTTACCCATGTCTAGGCCCATTTTGTAATGTATAAATAGATAGCTAGGTGATGTAAGAAGAGGCCGGTGTGCTAAGTGTGAGAGTGTTCTAAGTGATAAGTGTTACTTGCTAAGTGTAAGTGGTAATTGTAATTGCTTTGTGCATATTGTGTGAGACTTGCAGAGCTAAGTGCAAGTGATTGTAAGCGACTATGGAAGGCTTTGTGTTGTGCTTCAGGGAAGGAAGCTCTAGCGAGGTGTTAGAAAAACAGGACCGTGGAGCAATAAAATAAAACAAATGCAGAAACAAAACACAGAAGACACACAATACAAGAGAGACACAGATTTACGTGGTTCACCCAGTGTGGGCTACGTCCACCAGAGAAATTGCCAGGTCCTTCCTTTATTATTATCCAANAAATGAAGGGATACAACCTACAACAAAACCCGTTGTAACTTCCTCTTCTTTCTCTCACAATCTCCTCTCTCAGAATACAATATTCACCACCATCCATAGCTGCGATACATTTCCCTCATAAAAGAGGGTTGCCTTCTAGGGCAAAAAAAAACTAACATAATCTCTACCGTTAGATCTGCGACCTTATAATGAACGGTCCAGATTTAAAATGAAATTACAATATACTTTTACAAGGCAATTTTTGCTTCGGGGGCTTTGCCCATGAACCCCCGCTGGGGGCCCGCTTGTGCCCAGACCCCCCAGCCGGGGGGATAGGCCCCCCGGACCCCACAGAGGGGGTACCCCCCCTCTGCACTCCCCTGCGTGGAAAAGTGTACATACTTCTGGGGTGTAAATACTTCATGGGGTATAAACACAGCTGAAAGTAAAAGACCTATAAATCAGGAAGATAATCAGGCTCCACAACCAACATGAGGTGCGTAGATCTCCTGTCCTCTGCAAAGAAAGATATCATGGCTCTGTGCATGTAGAAGATTGACGGAAAGAGATAAAGAAGAAGAGTTGGTGGATGTAGCCCTAGGGTGGAGGTGAACCACGTATATCTTGCATTGTGGTTGCTATGTGATTTATGGTTGTTCTCTTATCTATGTGATTGAATTCTTAGTGCACTGATGTATGCTTAGAAGGATCTAATATGGTAGCTTAGTGCTGAATAATGTGAATAAATTCTAGACCTGATCTATGATTGTATGCTTAGTACTTGAATCTACTGGATCTGTATAAATACTGTGTTGATCTGTGTTAGGGTTTAGCTACGCTGTAACTAAGGTTGAATATTAACGAACTGAAACTGTGAAGTTCTTGTTAAGGTGTTGTAATGACAGATCTTTGTCCCAACTAAGGTTGCAGATACTGGAGTCCTGCAACCACCCCTGCCTCTACCTCAGGTTAGACTTCATCTGCTTCGTAGGTGTTGTCGAAAGGGACGGTAGTTAGGGTTTTGTTGGTGTGATGTTGTAGCATTGAACCCTGGGTCTGCCCCTGTGCCAATAGGTAGGATTCCTTGCTATTGATAGTGGGTTTACACCATTGACTCCTGATCGATTGATTCTATTATTTTTCAAAATTAGATCATCTATTCACACTCACTAGATTTTACTAGGTACCTTGGTGTCCATTTTCGTTATTGGTGGGTCCCCTCACATCTGTTAATGGTATACCTCAATGACCAGTAATAAAATGATTATTACCATTCTCGACATCAACTCATATATTTGCATGTTGTATAATTGTACCATTAGGGTTTGGGATGAATAACTTGGGTTTGGAGTCACATCACTCATTCATGTTAACCTTCCCAATTTGCAAGGAATATATCACTACTATATGAGTACTTTGACGACTATGGGGGAGCTCTCATTAGTGCTCGATGTCTTCTTTCTATATACTATGAAATAGATACACATTGTATTTTCTAATGGCTATGATCTATTTATCAACATGGATCCATTGTGTACTTTATTGTGGCCATGATATTGCATTTCACTTCATAGATTCACAATGCGTTGTGTTGGTGGCCATGCTTTGTCTCTCTTCCGGGAATGGGTATGAATACCTTAGGGATGATCTATATATATAATTTATCTCTGATTGGATTCTTTATATTAAAAGGCATTTTTGACCTCTTCGTAATTAGCTTCTTGCAAATGACCGTAGTCGACATATCTGTCTCTTCATTGATAAGATACCACCATTCTAGCTAGTTTGTGTGCATTGCATTTTATAGTGTTTTATATTCCATTCATTAATAGAATCTGGGTTTCACTATATTTCGGTGTTCACTGCTATATTTTCATTTGTATCTCATTTCATTCTCAATATAATCTATATCACCTCAATGCCATAAAATTTCTTGTTAAGCAAGTTCATTTTATTTGTGTTTTCACTCTTGTTTATAATTTCATTTTATTCTATTGAATTGAGCATACATTTCCTTATTTCATTCTCACCCTCGACTTTAATAAAGTGCCACCCATTATTGAATGACCCATTGGGTATTTTATAAACGCATTCATTTTTACAACATCTTTCATTTCTTAAATGTTTGATGAAGCAACAATCATCTTCATCTTCACCGAAACCTATTTTCTTTACACACCCATGAGATGAATTCATCCTTGAGAATTTTGTGGTGATTAAATGGTGTTGTTGTGACTAATCATCCATAACATAAATTCATAGCAATGGGGGATATTCCAATTGTGGAAGTGGATCTTGTAATTCTCTCCACATATTCACCTCTACCTTTGGTGAATTTTCCTTCAAATTCACATCTACTTTGGCACCACTAATGTGCACCAACTAATGAATAGGCCACATTATCAGATAACCCTTTCATAGAATAAAGTGGGTGCAAGTCTGTGTGAATATTTTATAGATATGAATATGAAAATTAAGACCATCTACCAATATAATTGTACCACTTCTCCTTCAATAACACATGTAATAGTTCCCTCAACAACATACTTATTCTTGGATGAGAAAAAATGAGTTAAATTCACCAATACACCTTTAAAATTCAAGTTGTGATCTTCATTATGCAAAGAGGATGATCATTTTGATTGGTGAAGCGATTGAACCTATAATAAAGATGCTATTTTTTGTTCTAAAATTTTATCTATTGACCAATATATTATGTTATAGGGTTACATTAAGAGGGAGCATGTATTGCAAGGTTATAAAATTATTTCTAACATTACACCAAAATTATGTGATTCCAACATCTCTTCTTGAATAATGTGGCCCTCAATCATATTTGAGGTAAAACCCAAGTATTTTCATTCCTATTTATTTGAACATATATGTTTTAGTATGAAATAGTGTGAATTCCTTCCTTCCTTCATTTTTGGAAAAAATTCACAAAATCATCTTTCTCCCTATCATATTCACACTATGACTTAGAATCATCCCCTGAAGCTATATCATCCTTCGAAGCACTATCATCCTTTGAATCACTAGAGATTGAGTCACATTTCAAACCATAATTTGTTTGAGGTACTGAGCCTGCACCATGCTTATACATTTGCATCTTAGGCTAAGAAACAAAGTAAATTCCACAACAAGTGTCTACCAATGTCTTTAGTTATTCATCTAGACAAAACAATGGAACCTCTCGATTTAAAACATTTTTAACAATGATAACAAAGAAATCAAATATGTTATCTTTACAATGTATCTCCTTTCTACTTGGGTATAGTTTACCTTTTGCAACCTTTGAATTTATCCAAAATGAGTATGCATCTTGTACATCCACAAATGCAAGAGATATTATTGACAATTTGCAATTTAACAAGCAAACCACTTGTCTTAGTAAATACAATAAAATGTGTATTTACAAAAAAAATATTTTTCATTGATGCATAGGTTTATGACAAAATGAATTGATCCACAAAAAATACAAGTATGAGAAATTATAATTATAATACCTTGATAACATTTTAAAGTTGAAAATTCTTTCCCATGCTTAAAAATTTCCTAACAATAATCACTTATATGAATGGATTGGTAAGTTCAATGATTCCATTGAACTAATCCCTTTTGGTATTTCAGATTTAAAATTGTCTAATAAATATATTTTGACCATTCGCTAAGTTACATATTATGGAAAAAAGTGTTCAAATCATGAGATGGGTGGTAAGAGTCTTGATTTGAATATCAAGACATATCTCAAAATTGGGACTCATCCACACAAATATTCGAGGAGGAAGGCCTTGATTTAGTAATCAGGGTCTATTAGGAAATTAGGAAATTGGATAGGTAGGTTATGTGAAAGGAGGGCCTAGTTTTACAATCAGTCTCAATCGCCAAATTGGGAAAGGTTTCAACAAAGGAACGTAAGGAAAGGGCCCAATTTTGAAATCAGGACCAACTTTTTAATCAGTGGGAAGGTGAAGTTCAAAACTTAGGAAAATATAACTTGAATTCGAAATGAACAATATAATAGGATTTGGAAGAGGAAAATAGCAAAATTAACCTCAAAATTAAAACGAAGAAGTCAATTTTGATGGTTGAACACATGGGGTAAGTTAGGAAGAGATTGATAGATCAAGCCCAATTTGAATATAAAACCTCCTCTTCATGAACTCTTTCTTTGAGTTCGTGATCAAGTCTGATGGTTAAATCAACTCCTCCCTATTTGATTGATAGTGAGAATGGTTCATGGTTCTTCAATAGGCCCTAAATATTGGATCAAACCCTTGTTTGTGAACTCTTTGCACATAGAATTTTGAAGTTTAGATTGGAATCCATAATCCATATGCCAACACTCATGTATTAATGTGTATTTAAAGGGAATGTCTTGTCATTTTCTAGTTTGATGGAATCATAATTAAAATCACCACTTTTTTGAACTCATAAATAATGCAACATGTCCATTTTGTTTTGGAATTATAACTCTATAGTTTGAATGTGAGTTAGGCATAGTTTGAATAGTGTATATGTTGAAGTGATGATTTTCTTACATTTTAAATGCCTAAAATTCTAGAGGAACTTTGGAGTGTTATAGACTAGGCATAATAACATATCAACCAACCTCATTTGATAAGCTACTCATTTCAAAATTCTTATGTTTTCCTATTGGGATTGTTATATATCTATCTTACACCCTAGAGACACATGGAGGACCTACTGGTGTCATCATTTCGAGACATATATTTTCTACCTTGGATTTCGTAGTTTTTTAGGGAGTTCGCACCTTGCATGCCTAGTAAGGTGTGATCACTCGCATGCTACACTACTAGAAAGGTGGTACCAATCACTAGATGTACCAATCACTAGATGCACCAATGACAACCCAGGACCATCCCTATAACCTTCTAGATTTTATGCGTTTTTAGGAGATCAACACTGGGTGAGTTGTCATCTCGCATGATGAGTTTAGAAAATCACATTGGACTCAAATTTCACTAAATTATAGAGGTCTATATGCATCCCCTAGCCTCCTCCATCAATATATATAAAGAAGGAATTCCAAGGGAGGAAGGGAGGAAGATTTGAATAGAAAACATGTCCTGCATATTTTTAGAGAGACTCTTCTACAAGTATTATTCATATCATAGTTTTCCTTAGTTTTCCTTGCTTGTGTGAGGGCTAAGGAGGATTTTGGAGCAAGGATATAGGATATACCTTAAGTCACGAATATGTAGATTTTAACCTTGTAAATTATTTGTTTCAAATGGTTTCTTAAAAAAAACAGAAAATATGCAATGTCACACACACACACATTACATAGAGATTTTACCTTGGAAACCAAAACCGGGAAAACCAGTAACCTGTTTAGAGCCGCAACTATAATTCTTATTCATGATATATATATATATATATATATATATATATATATATATATATATATATATATATATATATATATATATATATATATATATATATATATATATATATATA
>ML782910.1:245551-272685 GCA_009831015.1 Picea engelmannii | reverse complement strand
TCCTTAACCAAAATTAGAAAACTATGGGTGAAAATCGTGTGCAAAAAAATGCTAAAAACGAATGCAAAAAAAAATTCCATGTTTTTTTAGGGGAAAAACCCTTGAACCTTTGGGGAGGGGGGATCCAACCCCATTCAAACCTCCATATAGGGGGGCTTCCAACCTCCTTGTGATGCTCCCATGCACTTGGTGCAATGCAATGCATGAGGTTAGTTGTGCAAATAATATAACACATACCCAATAGACTCAAGGTAAAATACTTGATTGATGTACTATTTCTCCACATTTAATATAGATCTGTATTGTTTCCCCTTTCCATTGTTGTTTTATTCAGTCTTATATACTTTTCAATGGTATATCTAGTCTTTCTTCAGATGTAACAAAGATTTGATATTCTTAGTTCTTGAAGGGTTTGATCTTGTTATTTTTTTTCTCTTATGTGAAAGAAACAAATGACATGTGCTAGAATGATATTTTAGGAGCTACATCAGCTAGGAATACAAAGGGACAACCGCTAGGAATCAAATATGAACCATTATTTTCCTTCTTATTGCATGATTTAGGATCAAATATAGTATATTTAGAGGGAAATTATATTCTTGTTTATCTTAAAGTTTGTCTTAGATCATAGGTAGATCTAAGGGAGTGCTCACTTTTCTAGAGGGTAGTTTTATCCATAAGAGAATTGGTGAATCCACTAAGAAATAATATGTGATTCTTCCATAGATTGGAAAATGATTGTTCTTGTTTCGTTCTAAAAGTTTTATGTAGCTTATTTACCTTCCTCATCGCTCACTGGGTGATCAGATCCATCAGATCTATTAGATCTAGGCCAGATCTAGGTTTTTTTCCCAAGTTTCATGCATGGTCGCACCCTATCTTTGATAGACAGAGTGACCAGTCACAACTTTCTTAATAGACGGGATGCAACCACTTGATTCTAGGCACAACTTACACTACTAATAGGGCACTATTGCCTCCCGTAGGTAGTTTTTTTGGGTTTTGGGGCAATTTCTCTCTCAGATCCAAGTATGTTATGGGTGAGTGAGATCATAACTAATATGCAGGCAATGATTTGACCCCTTGATGGGCATTTGATTTTCTATTTGGTTTTCAAGTGGATTTTAGGTGTTGAGTGCATTTGTTTATCTACTTTTCTTGATTGAATTTGTTTCCTAGTGAACAATGACTTGGTAAACACCTGTAGTAGGTATTTGCATATCCTTTTGCATTTAGTCTATGATTGTGGTTGGAAATTTTGCATGTCATTGCTAGGTTCTTGTCAAGTTTTGGGTTTTTTATTCACGTATAGATATTGGAGTGTGCTTGATAGCATCACTACCAATATTATACAACCTTGAACTATTTTATTTGTTGGTGCGATTTTCATCTCATTTTATTTATTAGACTAAGAAGAGTTTTTCATTTCATAAGTGTGATAGGGTAGATCAATTGAGTGTCTTCTTGAATACTGCATTGGTGAGTTAAGCTCATTGTTGAAGATCATATGAGAATGTTTTTGGTTGTTTTTGGATGGTTAATGAGAGTGTGTGAGGTTACTGGTTTTGGTTATACAAAGATAAAAGTAAAAAGTATCTCTCCTTTCCTTTAGATAAAATTCATTGAAAGACAAAGTTCATTATCTTGTATACATGCTTTTGTTTTCTTTTGGATTGGAAAGTGTCATTAAACACCACTAAAGTTCCATTATTTTACCCTTTTAGTAATCAACAACTTAAAAGGAAAGTGCTTAATATAAAATCCATTAGACTATTTTATTTTTCACAAACCAACATTAGACCAGGATTTAGGGCCTTGATGTAGGGTTGGAGAGTAAATTATCCAAGGCCATCAAAACCAAAACTAGGAGTTACTATCTAGATAAATCCATTAGTAACAAGGATTTCTTGCTGGGAAAGATCCTATAACATAGGAGTTAATAAAAAGGTTACACTAGAGAAAGTGGTCTGATATCCTGTCTCTGCTTGTTTTGGTGTCTGTGAACTACTATGTGTACAAGGATTTCAGAAGTGAAAGGACCTCTCGGTGGAATCAATTCTTATAATTTTGGGATTAATTTACCTTCCCATACTTGTGGTCCTAAACCATGATTGTTATGTCCATTTTCTAATTTCAAAGTGGTATCCTTATTGGTCATTCCTAAGGCATCTACACAAGGTCAATATGGGTGGGAAGTACATGTGGTACTTAAGTTAGACATCAAACCTTTTTTTTGGTTACCATGGAGGTTTCCCATATTCATGAGGGTACTTTCACGAGTAAGGGATATTACATGTGGATTACTATAACTATATCTCACACCTTCGCTAGCTAGAATTTGGGGACTTGACATCCCCCAGGGGTTGGTTTCCAGAAGGCCCCTTTATCCATTGGTTTTCCTATTGATAGTTTATATTTGGTAAGTGTGTGATCTTTGGTTTTGTGTCTAGTTATATGTAGGTTGATTGTTGTTCATTTTTATAACACATTGATTCATTGTGGTTGACTAAATGCTTTTCTAGTCACGCATACAACAAAAAATTTCTCCCAAGGAGGAAGAACCACCACTTGTCAGGAAAATGATGTTTTCCACTATGAACAACATAGAGACTATAGAGTCAGAGAGGAATTTTTCAAGTTTTATGGAGAGTGAGAATGCAAAGATTGAAGTGTTTGATGAAAGTCCTCCACCAAACTTCAACCCTCATTTGACTAGTCCTTTTGACCCCATACTCTATACTATACCTAGGGAGGTAATATGGGAGGTACCCAATGGGTATGGGGTTAGGTATTATTATTGGAGGCCATTCAATGTAAGGTGGACTAGGTCAACCATGGTAATAAATAAGGCCCACTATGGTAGTTAGATATAATAAATGGGAAGTTAGATATAATAAATGGGATTTCTAGAAGATTCCTTCTCTAGAATGTTCCTAGGAGATTGAGAATGCTATAAAAGGAAATGTAAACAACATAATTGGAATGATGAATAATATTGTGAATGTATCAATCATTGCTTGAGGAGTGTTATCCTTCCTTAAGGATTAATATATGGTGTTACCCTACCTCAAGGGTTTTCTCTATTTCTTGTGTTCATTGTTTCAGTGAATGGTTTGGTGTTTATTCTTGTTATTTTCTGAGTATATTTATGTATCTGATCAGGTATGCAACATTTGGTATCAGAGCTCTTTCCTTGGGAAAATAAAGGAAGACATTTTGGTTATTTTTGCAGAAATTCTTTAAGAAAAAAAGGGGGTAATGCACTTCAGCCTCAAATATGAAACTTTCTACTCAGAGTTTTCATAAATATTTTGGATATTTGGATTCCTCTCAGAAAAATAACCAATTTAAAATAAAAAACTCATCTGAAACAGAGTCTAGGAAGTAAATTTATGAGCATTTTAAATTCAACATTTTTTTTTCTTTTCTAGAAAAAGTCGCAATTTTCCACTGTAAGTTATTTTTTAAACCCTAGTTTTTGTGCATATTTCTTCCAAGAAATATGCATTTTAATGGAATATATGATGGCACTAGTATTTAATAAATAATACACTACTAAAAATCATTATGTAAAGCGAGTTGGAAAATTGATTGTTGGATGCATGGCAATTTTGAGGAAAGACACAATTTTGGAGGGAAAGGCCCAATTTTGGAGAAGAGCAACTCCCAGGAAAAGAAATACGTGCAAGGAAAATAAGCATGAAAGGAGCACATGAAGTTATACCTAACCATGTTAGGGTTATGGTTTTGGAAAATATTGTAACGACTATAAGCCTGTAAGATAGTATAAATAAGAACCTAGGAGGTGTAGGTCGATGTTTTGCTTGATTCGAATACTAGTTTGGTTTGACTATTGTAGTTCTGATATTTTTCTAAGTTTTTGAGATGTAGAAGATCCAAGTAGGCCATATTTAGAGGGTTATATCATAGGCTGATGATCCTGGTGTGATATAGTCCGCCGCACTGAAGTTATTTAACCTTTTCATGATTATATGATGGGAGATGTAGTGCATGCAACACCATATTTTATAGAAAACTAAATAAAAGATCAAAGACACCAAATATTTGTGGAAGTATCCCAGGAGGGGGTGAACCATAGTAAAACATGTGTTATCTGTGATGTTTCTTTCATATTTACCTTTTGTCAGTAGTTATTGTATGAATGGATGAATGAATGATTGAGTTATATCTATTAGAATTCATGCATGGGCTTAATAGATGAATGACTCATTGGAATAATATATTGAATAATCAGTTTAAGGTTTGAAGAAGATAAAATATAATCCTAGATCCCCACTCATTCCTAGGATACAAGCACTTGAGCATTGCAGTCGCCCATAGAACTATCTTGGGTGAGACTGCGCAGTGCACTCTGTGTGTTGTGTTTCCTTCTAGTTTATTAGGAGGGACGATAGTTTTAGAGGGTTTTGTTGGAAACCCGTTCAGATCTGAACCTGGGTCTGCCCTAGAATTAGAAGGGAAATAATTCAACCAACAATGATCCACACTTTGGTTTCAGAGAAGATGCTCTCATGTGGTGGAAATCCTTATCAATTAACTCTTTTCAGTTGATGGCACTTTCTGATGAAGCATATGAAAAATTATTTTTAGATAAATGGTCACATGTTGATAAAGGGAGAAAAAATGGTTTATTTTTAGGTGGAAAATCTATATTACAGGTTCCAAGATGTATTCAAAAAGAAAATATGATTGTTTCTATTAACCTCAATTGCATGCATAATTTTACCAATGTTTAGTTGGTTAATAGATTGCAAGTTGCTGCAAAGAATATTCAAAGCACACAAATTGAAGGTGAAAATATTCAAATCTTTAAAGATTTGAAGATTACCATGGAAAAATATGTGTTGCATTCATATTTTTATGCTATGGATATGGATGAAGTGGATACTTTTTTGTTCTATCCTTGGCTAGAATCAGTGGGTACCATTAATATTAATGTGCAAAAGAAGTTTTTGAGGTTGTGGTACAAGAAAAAAAAATCACATTGTAGGATGTGTCTCTTAGTAATACAAAAGGGCCCATAGCAAAAAGCACATAAGTTCTTCTAGAGTCTGAAGTTGAATCCGAGGTAGAGTCTAAAAAAGACACATGAAGAAAACAATAAAGAATCTAAGGAGATCATTGACTCCATGACACAAGGGGTTGCAGATTTGAAGAAAAAAGAACCAATTCCTACAGTTCTTGTATATCGACATCCACATCATATCTAGAAACAATAGTCATTAAGACAAGGGATTGAGAATCAACATGTTTATGCACCAACAAGAAACCATAAAGGAAATCAATCAAGAGGTGCATGGAGGCCTACCAACATTGCAAGAAGACATCAGGATAGAGAACTAATCCCATGTCAACCCCGACGCAATGTGGACAAACATGGCAAGGTGGCAGTTGGAAATCATGTTCATCTTCCAGTAGGATGGATGTATGGTCATACTTGGTACCAATTGGCTATAATTCTCATCTAGTCATATTGTATGGTCTCTTGTCATGTTTTGGAGATGAAACATGCTTAAGGGGGGTGGAATGTACTATACCTAGGGAGGTAATATGGGAGGTACCCAATGGGTATGGGTTTAGGTATGATTAGTGGAGGACATTCAATGTAAGGTGGATTAGGTCCACCATGGTATTAAATAAGGCCCACTATGGTAGTTAGATATAATAAATGGAATTTCTAGAAGATTCCTTCTCTAGAATGTTCCTAGGATAATGAGAATTCTATAAAAGGAAATGTAAGCAATGCAATTGACATGGTTAAGAATATTGTGAATGTATCACGCATTTCTTGAGGAGTGTTATCCTTCCTTAAGGATTAATATATTGTGTTACCCTACCTCAAGGGTTTTCTCTATTTCTTGTGTTCAGTGTTTTAGTGAATGATTTGGTGTTTATTCTTGTTATTATCTAAGTATATTTACAGATATGATCAGGTATACAACATACTCCTTGAGGTAAGGAGACATTTTAGTGAGCATTTTTCATTCTTTAGTTATTCTCACATGATTTCAATCATGAACGTTTCACTAAGTATGGAAGATTATTGAAGGTCATATCCAAGTGTCATGAGAAGCATTGTAACACACCTGAACCCATAAGCTTCATTAGGCTGGTGAGATGTTCAAAATTATTCTTCTTATCCATTACTCTAACTCTGATTACGCATTCATGAGACAATTATGATCTCCAATATATTTCCAATGAATGTAACTATGCTCAAATATGAGATCTGGGAAATAAGTTAATCCCCTTTAAATCTCCTCAGGACTTTCCTTTATGATGAAATCACCATGACCATGTGGCCTCCATGTGGATCCATTTCATACATTCCACTATTTTCATCAGTTCATTGGAATCCATGTGGACTCATCCTATGCTTACTAGCTGACATGGACCTATTTCTAACCCATCAGACGTAGGCCATCTAGATTTCGAAGCCCGCAATGCTATTAAGGTATTTTTGTTGGGGAATTCCCATTAGAATGTCAACTAGTAGTGTCCTTAATTTCTTCAGAAATCTATATCCCCTGAGACTATCAGACATTCATCATCAGGTTAATACATCAATATTACCACTTAGCATGCACATGGGTCTTCCCAAAGCCTACATACTGTGAAGCTATTGGGTATCCCTCATCAAAATATACTTCCTAGAATACTTTCAGGATCAAACAACACCTTGAATTAATGTTTTCTTTGATTTCTATGGCTTGTAATACTATTGGGCTTATGTTATCAGGATTCCCTCATCAGGGTGGAAACACTATAATAATCATGAGTTTTTTCGTAGTCCAAATCCCGTAAGTATATTGGAATTGTACCTTTTAGCTCCTCTCCTTACACCACTATAGTATTTCCCTGAAACTCAAATTTTGATGGATCAAACAACCATGTTCATCGAGTCCACTATTGAATGGTCGAGATAAATTCTCAATGCTTGATCTATTTCTTCTGATTCTTACCAATGGCCTCAGTGGGTCCCACATGTACCCAATAACAGCATGGCCTTTACAAACTCGTCTACCCAATGATGAGCCTCCACCTATCACTCAGCTAATGTGGTACTCATGTCACAATTCAATGAAATGTCACCTAATTTGGCATATGACTCATCATGGTGATGTGGCATTATCTTTGGTGTCAATCCCTCCTGATACAAAATTCTCATCCAATCATCAATCCTGTTGATCAATGAACCAAATCACAACGGGATCCCAAACTACATGATATTTAGTGAAGTTCCATGACTCTGACAAATGTAATTACCAAGATTTTTTCAATGCAATGGGCCATAATATTTTAGGGCTTAAAGGTGCACGAGCTTTAGCTTGTTTAGACTAATCTCTTCAGAAATGAAAATTCACCTTTGGAATTTTTGAATGGATCCTTCTAAATCCACCTCTATTAAGGATCCAACGACTAATGATTGACCATGGTCAATGGTTTGTTTTGTAAAAAACAACCCCCCTTTCATTTTTCTCTTATAAGTGAAAGGAAATCCCCCCCTACTAAAATTCGAACAGTAATGCTAATCCTCTACTACTATGAGCATAATGATTATTCTTTACCTACCTTGAGAGAGTGGGAGGTTTGAATCTTTATTTATTATTGTATTTGATGGAGGTTTGTTAATCGTTTTTATCTTATACTTTCAAATTTTCTTCATAATTACTTTTGACTTATGATGCTTTGTTGATATTTGTATGATGAAATTGACAAGTTATCTTTGGGACCTTTTGTATATTTCAAAGTATTTGATGATCCTATATGACTGCAAGGTTTGATTTTATATTTCATGTCCTAAATGAGTTTACTTTTTAGTGCTTTCTAAATGGGTAAATTAAATGAAAAACATATATTCATTTTTCATCCTCATGCTTTCATGTTGTACCTGATGTCATCATATTCTTGAGTTTAAAACTCATGACTAGAATTACATTATCATCAATCCTTTGTTAAGCCCTAGAGAAATCCCCATGTTATGTATAAAACCCCTTATTAAATTATTACATTTCTTGTATTATAATTTTATGTAGGCTTTGAACCCCTTCATCACACCCTTTGATTATAATTGTACCCTTTGTCTCCTATATATACACCAAGGAGAACTAGTCTTAGGAGCATCTTATCTCAACTCATATTATGTTATGAAGTGGATGTATTGCAAGGGAGGTTTCCCCCTTGAAGTGGATTGTAATTTATTGATTTCTTATCATTTTTAAGGTGTTGGATCATAACATTTGGTATCACAACTCATTCATCCTAGGGTTTTTCTTCTCCAAGAAGTTCATCTTAGCATTTTCACTATAACTATGTTTCTGGGAAGCTTCATACCATGAAAATTGGAGGCTATTCAAAATAAATATCTAGGTATCTCTGGAAAAACTTCCAACTTTTGGGTCATCATACATTCAAATATACAAGTTGTGGAAGATAGGGTATCTGACTAGTCCTATTAACTAGTTTCAAACCTGTGTTCCAGGTAAAATAGACACATATTCTTCAGTGAGGATCCAAATTGCATGAGACCCATTTCATTGGAACTTAGATAGTTGGTACTATTTATGGTACCATTTTTAGGATCATATATCAAATATTGTGTGTGTGGCACGTTCTACATGTTCTCTCTTCTGGAAAGTCCAAAAATCATCAAGTTGTGGGGATGTTACCATAATTTCCACTTGGCACATCCAATTTTGATCAGACCTGTGGAATTGAACAAAGGACATATAAGAGGAATACAGAACGTCATTTTAGAATCAGAAGGGTCGAAAGTTTATATATACACCAGAAGGAAGGTCATACCAGAGGAAATACTCCAAAATAAGGGTTTGAAAGGTATGTAACTTGCAATTGGCATAACGTTTTATTAGAATATCTATTTTTGGTGATTCAAAGTTTTTGATAAAGAGGGAAAAGAGAAGTATTATTATTTTTATTCTACATGGGTCCAAAAATATAATAACACTAGTTAAACCTCTAGAAATCTCAACCATGACTCAAGATGAAATCAATGATATTTATTGCTAGATGGAAATGAAGATCATTGAAAATAGAGAACAAATGATGGAGGAAATATAAAAGAAGATGAATGAGAATGAGAATGAGATGAAAATAATTATGCATGAAATGGAAAATAATATGAATAAGAATATGTAGGAAACGACAATAAAGATGGATGAAAATATGAAAAAAATGCATAATTCATTGTCTTCCTTGATCTTCCAGACTCTAGATAAGAGAACCCCTAAAGGAGATATCAAAATGCCAAGAAACCGTGAAAATAAAGGTAATATTCATGTTGAACAACCTGCTGATAATAATCAATTTTCAAGTGAAATTAACTCTAATAATGGAGTCAATTATGGTGGGGGTCCTAAATTCAACTTTCCCAAAATTGAATTAAAGAAGTTTGATGGTGCATAGGTATTTACCTGGGTGAACCAAATAGAGAAATATTTTGAACTACATAATATTATGGATGATAAGAAAAGGATTCACATAGAAACCTTGAACTTTGAGATAAAACCATGTTAATGGTATTAATGGATAGTTAAAATTAATCCCCCTTTATATCACTACACTTGGGGTTTACTTACAAGATACTTAGAAGAACAATATGGGAAAGTTTGGGAACAAGACTACTTCAGTCAATTTACAAGAATCAAGAACTTAGGTGATATTGAAGATTATAATTTTGAATTCCAGGTATTGGCCACAAGGGTGGATAACATAAGTGACAAACACTTATTGGAAGATTACATGGGTGGATTAAAATAATAAATTAAACATGATATTTTCTTAAGACAACCTACTAGTATTATGGAAGATATGCAAATTGCTCGTCATATTCATGCAAAAAATAAGGCTACACACAAGTATAGTATTGGAAGTAGAGATCATCTTAGGGGTCATAAGAAAACCATACCTTAACCAACAAGTTTGACACCTCAATAAATGGATGAAAGAAGAGAAAAAGGACTATGTTTCAATTTTGATAACGAGTAAAGTAAAGGGAATAAATGCGACGAGAATAAATTATTCTACATAGACTGTGAAGAGGAAGAAGATAGAGTACCTAAAACAACAAGGTTGACACCTCAACAAATGGATGAAAGAAGAGAAAAGGGACTATGTTTCAATTGTGACAACAAGTACAGTAAGGGGCATAAATGCAGTGAGAATACATTATTCTACATAGACTATGAAGAGGAAGAAGATCAAGAATTGGAACTGTCACAAGACATAGATCTAGAAGAGACTACTCCAACAATATCTTGCCATGCAATGGCCGAATTCATTACTCCATAAACCATCAAGATACAAGGATACATAAAAAAGAAAAAGGTAACAATATTTATTGATTATGGTAGCACCCATAATTTCATCAATTACAAATTAGCAAAATATCTCAATTGCTTTGTATATCTCGCACCAGAGTTTCAAGTAATGATTGCAAGTAGAGGTACCATAAATTGTTTAGGGAAATTCCATAGTATTAATCTCAACATGGGGGAGTATTTTTTGGATATCCCCATGATTTCCATCCAAATGGGGGGTACTAATGTTGTAATAGGGGTCCAATGGTTGCAATCACTAGGAATAGTGGTATTTTATTTTCAAAATCGTTTCATGAGATTTTCCTCAAATGGAAAGGACATTGATATTAGAGGTATCCAAGGGAAACCCTCTAAAGTAATAATCTCTAATAGCATGGAAAAATAACTCAAAAAGGGACACCAGGGTGTAATTTCAAAAAAATTCTCACTTGATGTTCAAACATCTATATCCCTTGCTCCATCATATCTCCAAATAATTATCAAAAATCATTCCAAGGTATTTAGTGAAATGCCTAAGGGTCTTCCACCTACTTGAGATCATGACCATGCTATTCACTTGAAACCAGGAAGTGTACCACCTAACATTAGGCCTTACAGGTATCCATATGCACATAGGAGTGATATTGAGTGCTTAATCCCAGAAATGTTTGAGGGTGGCATCATTCAACATATACAAAGTTCTTTCTCTTCACCAGTGGTGTTGGTTACAAAAAAGGATGGTTCATGGTGTATGTGTCCATATTATAGACAACTTGACAAAAATACCATCAAAGATAAATTTCCTATCCATGTCATTGATGAATTATTAGATGAATTGGATGGAGAAAAACTATTTACTAAGTTGGATCTTCATTCAGGATACCATCAAATTAGAATGAGGCAGGAAGACATTCCTAAAATAACTTTTAGAACACATGAAGGTCATTATGAGTTTTTGGTTATGCCATTTGGACTTACTAATGCACCTTCCACATTTCAAAGCTTGATGAATTCTATTTTAAATCCCTTCCTTAGAAAATTTGTGTTAGTATTGTTTGATGACATACTTATCTACATCAAATCTTGGGAAGAGCATGTACAACATGTTGACAGAATATTACAACTATTGGAAGAGAATTTTTTTTATGAAAATACTTCCAAGTGTGCCTTTGGGGTTTAAGAAGTGGAATATTTGGGTTATATTGTATCTATTGAAGGTGTAAAAGTGGAACCTAACTAAATTTAAGCTATGAAGGAATGGCTAATTCCAAAAACCTTGAAGAAAATTAGAGGATTCTTAGGATTAACAGGCTATTACTGCAAGTTTGTCGAGAACTATGGTCAAATAGTTGCACCTCTAATGGAATTATTACTGAAGGAATCATTTTTTTGTACCGAAGAAGCAACCAAATATTTTGAAAAACTTAAGGATGTTATGTGTACAACTCCCATCTTGGCCACACCTGACTTTACAAAAACATTTATTCTGGAGTGTGATGCCTCAGGCCATGGAATTGGTGCAATTTTAATGCAGGAAGGAACACCCCTTTACTTTGAAAGAATCCAAATTTGATCTAGGTAGATATCGGTGGCCACCCACCTCTTCCAACTAGCTCAAAACAGTTTTCTGACAATTTTGGCAATTTACTATTTTTAGCAGTTTTAACTTCCGGGGCCATTTTGAGGGCCTAAATGAAGGTTTTTCAGGATAGATCTTATGAATTATAGATGAATACATGTTTGAGCCACAAAAATGAATCTCCTCAATGATACCTTTCCAACGGGATATCATATGCCTAAAACGGAGATCGTATGCAAAATTTACGACCCCGGGAAGTTGATGTACTAAATTACCCAAACGGGGCCCACATGACTTTTGGTGCTTCATCTCCTAGGGTTAGGTTTTTGGATGTATAGGGTTTTTGGCATTCCTGTTTATTGTAAAAATTCCTTCAAAGCCTCATTGTAATGATAATCTTGCAAATGAGCGTAGCCGTTACATCTCTTCTCACAGATAAGTCGCCACCATTCCAGCAAGCTTGGTTCCACTGCATTTTACAGTTTCAGCTTATTTCCTTATTGAATAGAAAACAAGTTTTACTGTATCTCTATTATTTTGTGCTAAGCACCTGTTAATAATCTGTAGTCATTTATTTTTGCTCATAAAATCGAGATCAGTGGTATCAGAGCGGTCTGCTCCTTGTTGTGTTAATGCATGTCCCCAACGAGGTCGGAGTACAAAGAGTTGGGTCTCGAGCTTGTTTCTCTTGAGGAAAAAATCTCTCGCACACCCAAGAGACCTCTCATGGTAGGAGAAAATAAATATTATGGGATAGGATATCCTTTCAAACTGTTGATTGAGGAAGCCCTCACGCAACAAAGGAACGAGATGATGCATAGTTTCGTGCAAATCCTTCGACGACTACCAACATGAGACACATCTTATTCGAGTGAAGGTGCCACCCCCTTCAAGGTCCAAATAAACTTCAATATTCCTATATTTGAAGGTCATATAGATGCAGATGTTGTAGACAAGTGGTTGAATCTACTAGAAGGGTATTTTTCTGTCCATAACTTTTCGAATAGAGAAAATATTACTTTTGCGCTTCTCAAAGTCATTCCCCACGTCAAAGATTGGTGGGAAACTTTCTGTGAGAAAAAGGGAATAGAGAAAACCTCACTATTTATAGTCATGACCACCTAGGATTCCTTCAGGGATGTTATTAAGGAACAATGCTACCCTGTCGGAAGTTATGACGACTTGTATACCAAATGGACCACACTACGGCAAGAAAGAGACCAAGCAGTGCCAGATTTCATGAATAACTTTCATACCTTGTGCACCAATATGGGTATCAAAGGTTCAGAGCGACATATGGTGCGCAAGTATTGTGGCACTCTGCATAGATACATCTAGACCTAAATGGAATTTTTAGACATCTCATCCTTGGGCATGACCTACCGATATGTCATCAAAATCGAGTAGAAGCTCAAACAAAAGACTTGGAAATTTGGGCCTGGGAACCCCTCACAACAAAAGCTAGGAAAGGGAAGCCCCAACCCACAGAACAAAGGACAAAGAAAATATGGAAAGTATCAAGACAACTAGTCCAAGCCACAAGCAAAGAAGGAAACCGAAAAGACAAAGAAAGATACTCGGAAGTGGTGCGACTTCCATAAGATCCCTTGGCATAACACTGCTGACTTTCACTCAAAGAGGTCGCTGGTGGCCAAAGTGAAAGCCCCTGAATCAGATGTGGGTTCAGACTCTAAGCCAGAACCAGAAAGGGGAAGATGGATCATTGATGTGGAACCCAGTGCCATCGTTGCTACCACCAAGCTCCATCCTAGTGAACCAGACGAGCTAGAAGAAGGAGAACGCCTCCTCCCTTCATAGATGTGGGTAAAGAGAACCCCGCTGCACTTCATCATGGATAGAGGTATCCAGAAGAACCTAATTTTAGTAGAGGTCATCAAGTGGTTGTCCCTGCTGACAACACTGCACCCACAACCCTACACCATTGGATGGCTCTGCCAAGGAAGCGATCTTTGTGTCAGCCAACAGTGTCGACTGTTGTACAACATCAAGCCCTTCATAGACGAGGTATTGTGTGATGTTGCTCCTCTCGAAGTTTGTGATGTTCTTTTGGGCCAACCTTATTTATGGAAACATCATGTTGTAAATGAGTCTAAGCCTCGTAGTGTTATTATTACTTTGAACAGGAAATTGTACAGGATACCCGAGTAGTCCCACCTTGTGTTATTTCCTTGATCTGTGCTAAGCAATGCAGGAAGGTCATCTCTCATACTGGGAATTTTTTCTTCTTCGTGATTCGCTCTCAGAATAAGCGAAAGATCATGGCCACATCTAGGGTCTCTGCGGCTAACCTCTCAACATAGTAGAAGCAAATAGATAAGGTTGTGGAAGAATACTCAGATATATTCTCCTTACCTACCAGGGTACCTCTGCACTGCTAGGTCAAGCACCCCATCAATATGACCCACGATGCACCAATGCCAAATGGGCCAGTCTATTGTCACTCTCTATTAGAGAATGAGGAGATCAAGTGACAGATCCAAGAACTACTCCACAAGGGGCACATCCATCCCATATCATCACCTTTCGGGAGCCCAATCATGCTGGTATAGAAGAAAGATGGAACCTGGAGACTCTGCATTGATTACTGGGCTCTGAATAAAATCACAGTCAGAAACCAGTACCTGATTCCCCGAATTGAATACCTCCTTGATCAACTCACGCAACCCAAATACTTCAGTAAGATTGATCTGAAGTCTGGCTACCACCAGGTCCCAATAGAACAAACAGATGTATGGAAAACCACCTTCAAGTCAAAGGAAGGCCTTTTTGAATGGTTGGTCATGCCCTTTGGTTTGACAAATGCTCCAGCCACTTTCATGAGGATGATGGATGATATCCTGCGATGATTCACCAATAATTTTGTAGTGGTGTATCTCGATGACATTCTCATTTACAACAATACTTGGTTCGAACATTTGCAACATATTCAACAGGTTTTGCACACCCTGCGACAGCACAAGTTATATGCCAACTTGGGAAAATGCTCCTTCGGCATGGACAGGGTCCATTACCTGGGCTACATAATTGATCAGCATGCCATACATGTGGATCCATCCAAGATCCAAGTCATCCATGACTAGCCAGCCCCAACCACACTCACTAAGCTTTGGAGCTTCTTGGGCCTTGCCAATTTCTACCACAGGTTTGTGTTGGGATTCTCCCATATTGCATGGGCCCTTATCCAAATAACCAAGGGTGGTGGTAAGGTGAAATTTGTGTGGGGTCTGTCCCAACAACAAGCGTTTGATGATTTGAAGAAGCTCTTGTGCTCAGTCCCAGTAATTTCACTACCAGACCTATAGCAGCCCTTTGAGATCGAGAAAGATGCTTCAGACTATGCGATGGGTGTCATTCTCACTCAACACAACCACCTCGTAGCCTATCATAGTGAGACACTATCATATGTTGTTCGTAAGTACCCTACTTACGAAAAATAAATATACTCCATTGTGCAAGCCTGCCACCAGTGGAGACATTACATTCTTGGGAAGGAGACAATCATCCACACTAATCATAAGCCACTACAGTTCATGAAGACACAAGGAAAATTGTAGAATGATCACCATAAAAAGTGGTCCACATACTTGCAGCAATTCCACCTCAACATCAAGTATAAAACAGGAAGCACCAATCACGTCACTAATTGCCTCAGTAGACCACCAGTCGCGACACTCACCACAGTGATAGAATCCTGCGGCCATGAGACCTCTGGATGGCCCCAACTTTATGAGACAGACACAGACTTCGCCACCACCTACCAAATGTTGGGTGAAAACGTAGTTGTCGATAATTTCCATCTTCAGGATGGGTTGTTGTGTCTTCTGGTCTATATATGTGTTCCATCAAGTGAGCGAGCGAAGCTGATCTGGGAATCTCACTATAGTCGGGTGGTAGGACACTTCGACATCGAAAATACAATGGTGATTCTACATAAACATTTCTATTGGCCGAAACTTTGATAGGAGGTCATCAAGTATATCAGGTCTTGCACTACCTGTGTTATTTCCAAATCGACCACTAAGAAATAGGGCTTGTACACCCCTCTTCCTACTCTTGACATGCCATGGGAATCCATATCATTGGACTACATGTTGGGCCTCATGTCCACCAAGTGGGGAAATGACTTTGTTTTTGTGGTTGTTGATCACTTTTCTAATATGGCGATTATGGTTGCCTGCAAGAAGAACATCACAACAAAGGCCACTACCAAGATCTTCTTTGAATGAGTCTAGGTACATTTTGGAATCCCAAAAACCATTATCTCATATCGGGACAATAAATTTCTCAACACATTCTGGTCGAGCCTCTGGTCACTGCTGGACACCAAGCTCACAAAATCCAGGGTCTTCCACCCTCAAACAGATGGCCAAACCGAGGTCGTCAATCGAATGATTGTGCATATCCTTCGCATGTATAATTCAAAGAACCACTACACATGGGATGAGAGCCTTCCCTATGTCCAACATAGCTACAAATGAGCCCTGCATAGCTCAACCGGCCACAACCCCTTTCAGGTGGGGTTGGGATTCCAACCATTGCGTCCTATAGATGTTGCACTTCCCCTTGTGGTCACCTCGACTGACTTATCTCCTACGCCAACTAAAGCTGACAAAGCCACCCGGTTCATTGAGAGAATCTATCACATCTTCCAATAGGTTCAAGATATCCTACAAAAGTCCAATGACAAGTACAAGTAGCACCATGATCAACATCGGGTGCCACATAAGTTTCAGGTGGTCAACAAAGTTTGGTTGCACTTGCAAAAATAACGCCTTACAGGAGCCCATCAGAAGCTTCTCCCACTTCATTATGGGTCGTACACCATCACCAAGGCTATGGGGGATAATGATTTTGAGCTCAATATTCGTCCACTCCTTGGCCTACACCCAATGTTCAACGTGGATCTCCTTCGCCCTTATTTCCCACCATTATTGGACACCTCAGACGTAGCAGAGCAGCTAACACCAATAGAGATCAACCCTGACTACATACAATGGGCATCCAATGATAATTTTGTGGACACATAGATCAAGGGCACTCGACAACAAAGGATCCATCTTTATTGAGTCGTCAAAGCAGGGCAACTCCTGCAGCAAGGCAAGTGGCTCACCCGGGGCCAAATTCAGTAGAAATTTCCTCATCTTATGGGGAAGTCAACGCAATGGATAAAATTTATTCCTAAGGATGGAGTATTGATCCAGGTGGATATCAGTGGCCACCCACCTCTTCCAACTGGCTCAAAACAGTTTTTTGACAATTTTGGCAATTTACTATTTTTAGCAGTTTTAACTTCCGGGGCCATTTTGAGGGCCTAAATGAAGGTTTTTCTGGATCTAGATTTTCAATGATATCTAAATGCATGATTTAGCCCCCAAAATTAATCTCCTCGACGATACCTTTCCAACAGGCTATCATACACCTAAAACAAAGATCGTATGCAAACATTATGACCTCGGGAAGTTGATGTACTAACTTACCCAAACGAGGCCCACATGACTTTTGGTGCTTCATCTCCTAGGGTTAGGTTTTTGGATGTCTATAGTTTTTGGAATTCCTTTCTATTGTAAAAAGGCCTCTAGATCCTCATTGTAATGATCTTCTTATGAATGAGCACAACTGTCACATCTCTTCTTAGAGATAAGCTGCCACCATTCCAACAAGCTTGTTTCCGCTACATTTTACAGTTTCAACTTATTTCCTTATTGAATAGAAAACCAATTTTATTGTATCTCTTTTATTTTGTGTTAAGCACCTGTTAATAAACTGTAATCATTTTGTTCCGTTCATAAAATCTGGATCAAACTTAAAGAAAAAAACTCAATCAAACCCATTTATGAAAAAACAATGTTGGCTATACTACATGCAATTCAGAAATGGCACCCCTACCTAATAGGAAGACACTTCAAGGTAAAATAATATCATGACAGTTTGAAGTACTTCTTGGAGCAACAATTATCTTCAGAAGAGAAATAAAAATGGGTTACAAATATGTTGGGTTATGACTTTGACATTATCTACAAAAAAGGAAAACATAATGTTGTGGCATATTCCCTTTCCAAGAAAGAAGAAGAAACAAAATGTTACAATGTGTTATTTATATTTTTCAATCTATTTGGGTGGAAGAAGCAAGGATAGAATGGAATCAAGATCAACATGTATGCAATATCATTCAACAACTACATGAAGAACCCAGTTCAGTATATACTTTTGTATGGAAGAATGATTTTCTATGGTGTCAATATCACCTAGGCTTATGTAAGAATTCCCAACTCAGACATAATATCCTTCTGGAATTGAACACTTCTCATATAGGGTACATTCAGGATTCTTGAAAACATACCACAAGATCAAGAAGGATTTTTTCTGGGAAGGTCTTAAAAATGATGTTCAAAATTTTGTGTATGAATGTTTGGTCTACAAACATAATACAGGAGATACAATCAAGAATCTAGGTCTCCTACAACCACTAGGTATACCAAGCCAATGTTGGGAATAAGTTTCAATGGATTTTATTACAAGTTTACCCAAATCCGAAGGAAATACTTTCATCATGGTAGTAGTGCATAGAATAAAAAAGTATGCTCATTTTTCTCTCTTTCTCATCCTTTTAAAGCAAGTACAATCGCAAAAGCGTTCATGGAAACAATTCAAAAACTACATGGAGTCCGTAAGATTATTGTCAGTGACAAAGACCCAATTTTCACTGGAAATTTCTGGACTGAATTATTTTCTTCTTTGGGTACACAATTGGTTCATAGCTCATCTTACCACCCTAAATATGATGGGAAAACTGAGATTGTGAATAAATTTCTAGAAGGATATCTTTGTTTCTTTGCATCCGATAAACAAGCACAATGGGTCAAGTGGTTTCCCTTGGTGGAATGGTGGTACAACATCCTTCCATATTTCATCAAAAATGTCCCCATTTCTATCACTTTATGGATATTATCCTCCACCCATCACATCACCCTTGAAAGGGAATACAAAGGTTAAAGTAGTGGAGGACCACAAATGGAACCAAAAAGAGGGCCTCAAAATACTGAAGGAAAACTTGGTTATGGCACAAAATAGGATGAAGCAACAAGAAGATCAACATCACAATGAAAGAGAATTTGAAGTGGGAGATTCACGTGTACATCTAGTCTTCCATGTTTCTTTTGTAAAGAAGTTAATCAACAACATGATCCCAGTCCAAACTATTTTACCATATATCAATGAAGAAGGGAAAATCATACTAGAGCCAAAAACAATCCTTGAAACAAGAATTAAGCAGTTGCGAAATCGAGCAATTAGATAGTACCTCATCAAATGGAAGAACCTACTAATGGAGGAGGTGACATGGGAATATGATTTCTTCAAGCATAAGCATCCGTGGTTAGTCAAGTGTCGAGGAAAACACGTTTTTGAAGGGGAGTGGCATGATAATCCCTAGACAAAGCCCCATGTTATGTATAAAACCCCTTATTAAGCCCCTTATTGAATTATTAAATTGCTTGTATTATAATTGTATGTAGGCCCTAAACCCCTTCATCGCACCCTTTCACTATAATTGTACCCTTTGTATCCTATATATACAACAAGGATAGATATTCTTAGGAGCATCTTATCTCAACTCATATTGTGTTTTGAAGTGGATATATTGTAAGGGAGTTTTCCCCCTCGAAGTGGATTGTAATTTATTGATTTCTTATCATTTTTAAGGCGTTGGATCATAACATCCTTTCTACGAGTTTGAGATTAGATACATGCAACTTTCATGACATTTATTTACAACAACAAATTGTTTATGAAATTTCAAGATCATGGATGATTGTATTTGAGAAACTTCTCTTTTTTATTTCTTCATTTTGCAAACAAACCCAACACTTGATCATAAGTTTGTTGAATGAAAAGATAAAGAATGTAATATTTGTGACATGCTCACAAGTATATTCTTCCTCGCATAACCAATTTTATTCTTTCTGTGGTTTCAAGAGCATGGTTGTATAGTCACTTCCTTTACTTGATCTCTTTAGCTCTAAAATGCATATGTGAAACCCTCGATCTTCTTCCTCTTGAATAGACTTTTCTCTTTCATATCTTGTCTACCATTTCAAGCCAATGTTCATTATTCATAATTAAGCCTTGTATTTCCCAAATCTCAACCGGATTTGTTGTTATCACCATTGCTTTATTTTGTATTTTCACTTTCATTCCAAGGTATGAGTGTTAATTTGTTTTACTATTTCACTAGGAGCTTGATCCGTCGTTGGAATATTAACCCTCATTTGGAACCAGATCCTTATCAGGAACCTTGACCATTGGGCTTACCTCATCCGACTCTTCCACATCCTGGAAATGTTTTACCATTTTCTCATAGTTATCCCAGAGATCCGAAGCATGCAAAGCTATTGGATCCACCCACTCAAACTCTCTTCATTGGATTGAAAATCTTCCTTGCTCATCCTATTTCCAAAACTTAGAACTCGACAATACAATTGGATTACCTTTCTTGCATACTTATCCCATGATCTCATTAGAATGATCTCTATCAAGTTCTCCTATTTGGCCTCGCCTCTTTCTGAAATTCCAATACTAAAGTCTTATTGAGCTTCTTGGACATGGAATCTTGTCATCCTATCCCATGATTCTTTCTCAACACTTGTCGTAATCACATTTGCATCTAACATTTCCTATCTGACATGGATTACATTGTGGAATTCACCCCACAACCCTATTGAAAATTCTTCTACTAGATGATCTCTATCATAAATCTAGTTCACCTATCTAATTTGGACTTTTTGAAACCCAGAAGTCGATAGACTATCGGGTTCTCCCCATTTGGATTACTATCTTTGGATGGTTTGTATGAATTCTATAGTTTTCCATATCCCAAAGTTTTCTTGGGATCCCCCTATAGAGGATTTTCATTTGACTACCTAATACCATACTAGACACTTATCGCCTCTATTCATGCATTTTGGTACGACATGGGATTCTATTCCCCTGATCCTATCGTATTCCCTCTCCTTAAAATCTTATCGAGTTTGATTCCTCTCATCAATATTGAATATTCTCAAATAAATTTCACCCTATGGACTACATATCCTGTGAATCTTATTAGACTCATCTTTTTGGACAATTACCATTGAATCCTCAGGCTATTAGGCTCCCCTTTATTGGATTGCTTTTTTTCTCATACTAGGTTGGCTTCAAGCTCAAATTCATCCTATGGGTTACCCTTCGTGGCATTGATGTTGCATTAACATGTCATGTGACGTGCCATTCCTTTACCATGTAGCTACATACCTTTTGTATGACTGTAACCTAGGTTTGGAACCCTGATCTAGGTGAAAAACCCTGACCTAGCTGCAAAACCTTGACCCACCATGGAATGTTGACCCATGCAGAAACATGCCTATTTTTTCCCTATTTTGTATATATGATTTATATAGTTTATTTTTTTTACTTTTATTTATTTATTTTTGTTTTAAATTTCTCATGGTTTTCAAAATTTACCCATGGTTTTACAAATTTACACATGGTTTTGAATTTGTCATGGTTTTTACAAATCTACACATGGTTTTTATTTTCCCATTTATTCTAGGAATTACACAGGGAAATTACTATTACATGGGGAAATTATTTTTACTTGGGGAAGTTACTTTTTACACTAAGGGTTGAATTTAGCTAATGTGCATTTCCCCTAAATCCCCAATGTGTATTTCATGATTTATTTATGGATATTTTTATTATTTTTCCCAATTACTAGTAGAATTGAACACATTTTATTTTTCATATATAAGATCCAGGTTGATATCGTTGGCCACCCACCTATTCCATTGGATCAAAGAATAGTTTCCAATTTGGCATTTTGTTTACAGTTTTTCAGGTCCCAAACTTCCAGGGCCATTTTGAGGCCCTAAATGACATTTTTTTTCCTCGACATCGCTTAGTATATCATTTAAGGAAAATGCTAGGAAAAACATAATATGTATTCCTTGATTATAACTTTCCAATGGTGTATCGATCACCCTAAAGGGAGATCGTATGCAAAAGTTACACCCTTGGGAAGTTGACGTATCAACTACTCCCATTAAGGCTCACAAACCTTTTGGCGTTTGATCTCCTGGGGTTAGGATTTTGGATGTTTAGGGTTTTATCATTTATGTTTTATGTTAAAAAATCCTTTGGAGCCTCATTGTATTCATCTTCTTGTGAATGAGCATAGCCATCACATCCCTTCGTAGAGATAATCTTCCACCATTTGAGCAACTTTGTTTCAGTATGCATTTTTACAGTTTCAACATGTTCTCTTTATTAATAGAAGTCAAGTTTTACCATATCTCTATGTGTTTATTTGCTATACATTTGTATTTCATTTCATTCCATTTATAAATCTGGATCAATGGTATAAGAGTGGCCTACTCTTTATTTGCTTCTATGTGCATGTCCCCAATGATGTTAGTGTACAAGGAGTTGGGACTCCAAGTAGTTGATCCCTTACGAGACCTTCCTTGCTGATCACGATGACCTCCCATGGATAAAGAAAAGAGTGACGATGGAGCATGAGATCCTTTTAAACTGTTGCTCAAGGAAGCCCCTGCATGACAAAGTAACTATATGATGGATAAATTTACACGGATCCTTCGACGACTGCCAAAATGTGATGCATATTCATCAAGAAACCACTTTGGAGGCACCGACCCCTTCAAGGTAAAAGTCAGGTTTGACACCCCCTTATTTGAAGGCTAGATATATTCAAATTCTATATATAAATGGTTGAATTTTCTAGAAGTGTATTTTTTGGTCCATAATTTTTCCGATAGAGAAAATATTACCTTTGCACTCCTTAAGGTTGTCCCCTATGTCAAGGATTGGTGGGATACTTACTATAAGAAAAAGGCCACTAAGAAATCTACAATATTTTTGGTCACACCCACTTGGGATTCTTTCAGAGATGCTATTAAAGAACAATACTACCATGTTGGAAGCTATAATGACCAAGATACAATATTGACCACACTATGACAGGAAAGGGACCATACAGTACCGAAGTTCACAAATATCTTCCATACCTTTCACACCAAGTTGGGTATCAAAGACTACAAAAAACATCTGGTTCTAAAGTAATGTGACTATCTGCATAGATACATCCAAACATAAATGGAGTTTCTGGACATCTCATCACTAGGTACAACTTATTGATATGGTGTTAAAATCGAGAAAAAAATTAAATAGAAGAAGTGGGAGTTTGGATATCCAAATTCCTCACAGAAGAAGTAGGGAAAAGGTGGTCCAACCCCAAAAACAAAGGGTAGAGCAAGGATGGACCCACTCAAGACAACTAGTCCAAGCCACAAACAGAGAAGGGTAATGAGAAGACGAAGAAAGACACCAGGGAGTGGTGTGAATTCCATAAAATCCCCTGGCATAACACCAATGAATGTTGCTTGAAGAAGTCATCGGTGGCTGAGATGAAAGCCTCAAATTTAGAGGAAGGTTTCGACTTTGAATTATATCTAGATAAGGGTAAGTGGATCATTGATGCAGAACCCAGTGACATTGTCACTACCACCAAGGTATATCCAAGTGAACCAAAAGAACTGGAGGAAGGTGAATGCCTTTTTCACTCGTATATGTATGTGAAGGGTGATCCACTACATTTCATTGTCAATAGAGGAATTCAAACAAATTTGATATCAACAGAGGTTTTCAAGCAGTTGAACCTGTCAATGACACCACACCCGCAACCCTACATGATCGAGTGGCTCCGCCAAGGAAGAGATCTCCATGTTATCCAATAATGTAATCTTCCCTACGACATCAAGCCCTTCAAGGATGAGGTATTGTGTGCTATTCCCCCACTTGAAGTTTGTGTTGTTCTTTTAGTCCAACCATACTTGTGGAAATGAAATTTTGTATATGATTCTAGACCTCACAGTGTTATTATTACTTTGGGTAGACAATTGTATAGGATACCAGAGGTAGCTCCTCCTACATCCATTTCTTTGATCTTTGCTAGGCAATGCAGGAAGGTCATTTCACAGACCGAGAGATTTTTATTCTTCATGATTCACTCTCAAAGTGAATAGAAGGTTGCAACCACATCCAAGGATTCTACACAGGGCCTCTCCATGCAACATAAGAAGGTGGAAAAGATTATGGAATAATACAAAGACATCTTCTCCTCACTTACTGGGTACTTCTGCAATGTCAAGTCAAGCATTCAATCGATCTAAGCCCCAATGAACCTCTACCCAATGGGCTAGTCTATCACCGCTCTTTGATGGAAAATGATGAAATCAAGTAACAGATCCAAGAGATTATTCAAAAGGGGAACATATGACCCATATCCTCACCATGAGGGAGCCCAATTGTAATCATGGAGAAGAAATATGAGAATTTGTGACTCTACATTGATTACAGGACACTAAAAAAAATCATAGTCAGGAACTGGTACTCAATTCCCCAAATTGACAGCCTTCTTGACTAGCTCAAGGGAGCCAAGAATTTCAGTAAGATTGAGCTAAAGTATGGCTACCACCAGGTTCCAATAGAACAAACTAATGTATGTAAGACTACTTTCAAGTCCAAATAAGGTATTTTTGAATGGATATTCATGCCCTTTTGTTTGAAAAATGCTCCAACAAATTTCATGATATTTATGGATGATATATTGCGACCTTTCACCAATTCTTTTGTGGTGGAATATCTAGATGATATCCTCATCTTCAGAAAGAATTGGGAAGAACAATTTCATCATATTCAACAGGTCCTTCACACTCTATTACAACACAAGCTATATGCTAACTTATAAAAATGCTCCTTCGACATGAATATGATGTAATACCTATGCTACATTGTTGATGAGAATGGTGTGCATGTGGATCCAGCCAATATCCTAGTCATTTTTGACTGGCCAGCACTAATCATACTAACCGATCTTATAATTTTCTTAGGACTTGCTAAATTTTGTTACACGTTCATGTTGGGATTCTCCCATATTACATGGGCCCTCAACCAAGTGACCAAGGGTGGTGGGAAGGAAAATTTCATGTGGGGGAATTCACAACAAAAAGTGTTCGATGACTTGAAACATAGCTTGTGCTTAGATCCAATACTCTCCTTACATGACCTGCAACAACATTTGGATATTGAGACTGATACCTCAGACTATGTTGTGGGCACATTTCTCACTCAACATGGTCATCCAGTGGAATATCATAGTGAGACACTATCCTATGCCATACGTATGTACCCCACCTATGACAAATAAAATGTATTCCATTGTACAATCCTTCCGAAAATGGAAGGACTAAATTCTTGAGAAGGATACAATCAACCAAACTGATCACAAGACTTTGTAGTTGATGAAGACACACAGAAAATTGTAGAATGTCTGCCATCAAAAGTGGTCCACATACTTGCAACAATTCCATCTCAACAGAAAATATAAGAAAGAGAGCACCAATTGTGTCACTGATGGCCTTAGTCGACCTCCAGTTGCATGCTTAACCACAGTGCTCCACTCCTATGGCCATGAGGCATATGAGTGGCCCCAACTCAATAAGAGAGATCCTAACTTTGCTACCACTTACTAGATGTTGGGAATATGTGTGACTGTCACTGAATTTCATATTCATGATGGATTGTTATTCCATATAGGCCACCTTTGTGTTACTTAAAGTGATCATGTGAAGCTCACTATAGTTGTATGGTAAGACATTTTTGCATGGAAAAGACCATGGAGGCACTATAGAAGCATTTCTATTGGCCAAAAATTTGACAAGATGTCAAAAAGTATATTAGGTCCTACACTTCCTGCACCATTTCCAAACCAACCTCTAAGAAGAAAGGCATGTACACTCCTCTTCCTACTCCTAAGAGGCCATGGTAATCCATATTTATGGACTACATGTTGGGCCTTCTTTCAACCAAGAAGGAAAATGACTTTGTTTTTGTGGTGGTTGATCCATTTTATAATATGGCCATCCTAACAGCCTGCAAGAGGAATATCATAGTGAAGGCCACTACCTATATATTCTTAGAATGGGTGTGGGTACACTTTGGGATACCATAGACTATCATATCATATTGGGACAACAGGTTCCTAAGAACATTCTTGTCATTCCTCTGGTCATTATTGGACACCAAGATCACCCAATCCACCGTCTTCAACCCCAAAAATGATGGCTAGACAAAGGTCATCAACAGAATGATTGTGCATATCTTGCACATTTACAACTCAAAAAATCCATGCATATGGGATGAGAGTCTCCCCTATGTTCAACAAAGCTACAATAGAGCCCTTAATAGCTCGATCAACCACAATCTCTTTTAGGTGTGGTTGGTACTTCAACCCTTAGGTCCCATTGATATCACGCTACCCCTTGCATCCACAAAGGTGGAATCATCCCGTCCTCAATATGAGGCTGACAAAGCCACCAATTTTATTGAACAGATTCATCACATCCAACAATAGGTCCATGCTATTTTATAAAAATCCAATTCTAAGTACAAACAACGCCATGATCAATAATAGGTGCAACATGATTTTCAGGTGGCAGACTGATCCAGGTGGATATTGGTGGCCACCCACCTTTTCCAATTGGCTCAAAACTGTTTTCTGGCAATTTTGGCAATTTACTATTTTTAGCAGGTTTTAACTTCCAGGGCCATTTTGAGGGCCTAAATGAAGTTTTTTTGAGATAAAGGTTCTCAATGATAGACGAAGGCATAATTGAGCCCCCAAAATGAATCTCCTCGACGATACCTTTCCAACGAGCTATCACACGCCTAAAACGGAGATCGTATGCAAAAGTTACGACCCCAGGAAGTTGATGTACTAACTTACCCAAACGGGGCCCACATGACTTTTGGCGCTTCATCTCCTAGGGTTAGGTTTTTGAATGTCTATGAATTTTGGCATTCTCGTCTATTGTAAAAATGCCTCTAGAGCCTCATTGTAATCATCTTCTCACGGATGCGAGTAGCAGCCACATCTCTTCTCAGAGATAAGCTACCAGTGCCCTAGTTAGTTTATTTCCATTCTGTCTGTCAGAATATTTGAGTCATTTGTTATTAATGAAATGAAGTCTTATTTTCGCTGCATCTCTGTGTTTATGTGTATTTCTATATTTCATTGTGTTCCTACATAAATCCGGATCAGTGGTATCAGAGCGGTCTGCTCATTCTCGATCCTTCTTTGCATG
>ML782910.1:222589-241546 GCA_009831015.1 Picea engelmannii | reverse complement strand
AGGATTGATCCAGGTGGATATTGGTGGCCACCCACCTTTTCCGACTGGCTCAAAACAGTTTTCTGGCAATTTTGGCAATTTACTATTTTTAGCAGGTTTTAACTTCCGGGGCCATTTTGAGGGCCTAAATGAAGTTTTTTTGATATCAAGGTTCTCAATGATAGTCTAAGGCATGATTGAGCCCCCAAAATGAATCTCATCGACGATACCTTTCCAACGCGCTATCACACGCCTAAAACGGAGATCGTATGCAAAAGTTACGACCCCGGGAAGTTGATGTACTAACTTACCCAAACGGGGCCCACATGACTTTTGGCGCTTCATCTCCTAGGGTTAGGTTTTGGGATGTCTATGACTTTTGGCATTCTTGTCTATTGTAAAAAGGCCTCTAGAGCCTCATTGTAATCATCTTCTCACGAATGCGAGTAGCAGCCACATCTCTTCTCAGAGATAAGCTACCAGCGCCCTAGCTAGTTTATTTCCATTCTGTATATAAGCATATTTGAGTCATTTGTTATTAATGAAATGAAGTCTTATTTCCGCTGCATCTCTGCGTTTATGTGTATTTCTATATTTCATTGTGTTCCTACATAAATCCGGATCACAGACAAGGTTTGGTTTTATTTACAAAAAGAGCATCTTACAAGACCCCATAAGAGTCTTTGTCCACTTAGCTATGGATCTTACACCATCACCAAGACTGTGGGTGACAATTATTTTGAGGTAAATATTCCTCCCTTCCTTGTCCTGCACCAATTTTTCAATGTCGACTTCCTTCGACCATACTTCCCACCATTATTGGACACATTGGTGATCGCAGAGTAGTTGACACCAACAGAGATCAAATCTGATTGCATGGAATAGGAAACCATTGATCAGAACAAGGATACTCATATTAAGGTCACTCTCCAACAAAGTATCCATCTTTATTAGGTTGTCAAAGAAGGGAAACTCCTGCACCAAGGAAAATGGCTTACCCGGGGCCAAGTTTAGTAGAAGTTTCCCCATTTGATGGGGGTGCTCAAAGAAATGGAGAACATTGCTTCCTAAGGGAGGAGGAATGATCTAGGTCGATATCAGTGGCCACCCACTTCTTCCACTGGCTCAAAGAACAATTTCCATTTTGGTAGGTTTTTACAGTTTTTTGGGTCCCAAACTTTCGAGGTTGTTTTGAGGTCCTAAATGACATTTTTGGGCTCGCCAACGCCTAACATGTAGCTGAAGGAAGATGTTAGAATGAACATAATATCTACTCCTATATTATACCTTTCCAATGGTGTATCGAGTGCCCCAAACATATGTTGTATGAAAAAATTACCCCTCTAGAAGTTGATGTATCAACTACCCCCATCGGTCCCCACAAACCTTTTGTCATTTCATCTCCCGGGGTTATGGTTTTGTATGTTTATGGTTTTCTCATTTATGTTTTATGTTAAATAGGCCTTTGGAGCCTCATTATATTCATCTTATTGTGAATGAGCATAGTTGTCACATCTCTTCTTAGAGATAAGCTGCCACAATTCGAGCAAGTTTGTTTCAGTGTGCATTTTTACAGTTTCAACATGTTCTCTTTATTAATAGAATTCAAGTTTTACTGTATCTCTATGTGTTTCTTTATTATATATATGTATTTCATTTCATTCCATTTATAAATCTAGATCAACACACACACACACACACTTTTATTTCTTATTTTATTTTCATTTTACATTCTTCCCAAAGTTCCAAAAGTGTATATTGTATTATTTATTTTCAAGTTGGAATATTCTATTTTATTTATTTTAGTTTTTGTCTTTCTAAATTTGTCCACAATTTCTATTTATTTATTCTTTTTTATTTCATTTATTTTATAATTTATATTTATTTATTATTATTTTATCCCCCAAACCCCTTCAAACATGATCATTATGGGATTTACCATGTTTGGGATTTTACCATTTGGAAATTCCCTCTTAGGACACTCTCTATATATTTCACGAAACCCCTCTTTCTCGAACACCGAGATTATTTTATTAATTTAACACCTTTGAACTATAGAACATTAAATATTTTATTAATTTTCAGAACTTACCATTCATAATTCACATCATTGAGATTTTATCATCCATATTTCCCCTTAGGACATTCTCCATATTTTCCTGAAATCCCATTTTCCCCTAATACCTTACCTTCCCACGTTCCCTTCACACCTACCTTACCTTCCCGCGTTCCCTTCACACCTTTCAGAATTAACTTTATCAGGAATCCACCTTTAGGACATGAATTTTTCAATTCTTGAAACCATTTTGTCCCAAACACTTTAGACTTAACCTTTCAAAAATTTTACATTATCAGATTTTGAAGCCATCATGGTTTTACATTTTTCGAATTACAAGCCATCATGGTTTTAATTTTCAGAGTTACATGCCTTCAGAGTCAAACATACCCTCACCATCCTGAAGACCATTAAAATTTTCGTCTTTGGATTATATTTGTATTATAATTATTATTTTATTCTAGTTTTACTCCATTTTATGGGTCAAAATATCTACGTGGTCCCAAGGTTCTATGCCTCCTCTAGTTCCACGCACAAACTAAGGGGGACAAAGATATATATATAGACACACACACACATCATTAGGACCCACTCCCCACAATTCATGTGGGATGATTATTTATCCTATCATAGATCTACAATCCATATCAACGATGTGATCAAATCAATGGTTGTTGAGCATCAACTTAAACAGGCCATAAATCATAATCCAGGAGGAAAAATTAGTCAAGAGTGGATTGACTTGAAAGCTATCGAAGATGAGAACATGTTGGAAGAGTAATTCAAGCCATATCAATGGTAGAGACTCTTGAAATAGTAAGGTAAAAGAGGGCCGTGAAGTTGATGGGGGATAAACTATAAAAACATTGAAGAGCCATAACCTAAGTTCCAGGAGACGAAATCAGTCCCATGAGAGCATGTTTGAAATATAGTAGAGAGAATAACATGTGGGTACAAGTATTATTGACAAGTTGATGGAAAACATGTCTGAAAAAAATCGAAAGAAAAAGGGGGCACAAATTCATTTGGAAATGGACCGTGGATTGTTCCACAATCCATAACTTGAGCTCTCGAAGATGAAATCAGGCCCAAGAGAGCACATTGGAAAGATGAAGTAGAGAAGAAGAAGATGGGATAATCTTGTTCACTAGATTGACACTAGAAATAACCAGAAAAATTTTAGGAACATAAAAGGATACAACTAAATAGAGTCAATGATATTTCCAATAAATGTCACTCATGAACAACCTACAGAGCAAGATTGACTATCCATAAGTATTTTTGAATTTGAGTCATATGATGTAACTATTGATTGTTATATAATGTGAAATCTCTTCCTTGTTTTATAAAAGGAATATTGTTGAATGTAAGACAATAATTTTTCCCATTGTTACATAGATGATACTATTATCTCATGGAATGAAGAGAAGAAGGAAATTTGGAAACCATGAATGGTGTTCACTTGCATATGGGACCATTATACATGTGTGATTGGATTTTATTATTTCTTTGATAACATCTCATATGAACTATTTATGTTTTTGTTGTTTAAGTTGTTTGACATTTATGGTTACTATTGAATACAGTGGTAATGTTACAAGTTCATTCTACAACCATCTGTGATTTGATCTGCAACATTGTTGTTTAACATCTTTTTGATTGACATGATCTATTTTTGAAATTAATGGCATTATTTCATTGATGTGTTAATTTTGTAGATTTTCTCCTATGCAGGATAGGTTATAAGTAATTAGAGTAGTTATTTTTTTTTTATATAGAACAAATTTGTAATTGATAGGAATTATTTGGGCGACAATTTATTGTCTTTTTCTCTTTTTCTTTTATTTCTTAATGGCAACCATTCCCACATATTAGTCGAAACTTGCCATCCCAAATGAGAGCAAGTCTATTTGGGAATATCCATTGAGAATTTTCCCTTACCTCTGTGAAAGGAAATTTGGACCCATCAACATGGTCCTCACTCCCTTCGGGATTAAAGTTGCATGAGATTTAATCACGCAAAAAACAGTTGAATGAGCCTCCCTAAATCTTATGACCAATAATGGGCCAACATTTGGTGCTCAACTATAACTTGTCGGGCTCCCTCCTTAGGAATGTTAATGTAGATTTTAACCTTTTTCAATTAATTATTGCAAATGTATTCTTAATAAAAATAGAAACGATAGATTGGCACACACACACACACAATACATAAACATTTTACCTTGGAAACCCAAACTAGTAAAACCAATGACTTGTTTAGAGTTGCACCTCTAATTCATTATTCATCATATTCATTGTTTACAATACAATAGAATATAATCAATATATATAGACACACACAAACACACACATGATCCTATATATACACACACACACACACACATGATCCTATGGAATCCAAAACCCCTAACCATTGATACAAATAGTCTACAACCCTAATTCCTTAACCAAAATTAGAAAACCATCAACGAAAATCGTGTGCTTAAAACCACTAAAAAAAGTCTAAAAAAAAACCAATTTTTTAGGGGATATTTCCCCCTGTGACCCCCTAGGTAGGGGGGGATCTTCCCCCCCTATGAACCCCCCAAACAGGGAGGTTGCATTACCCCTATGCCCTCCATGGTGTGCGTGGGGTTGGTCATGCAAAGAATACATCAAAAACCCAAAATTCTCCCACTTTTTATTTTTTTTGCATACAGGGGGTCACAAAATTACATAATAAGAAATCCAGTGAAATAATTCTTGTTGTTTATCTATGCCAAGATAATTTCTTAGTTCTCACAGAATTTTTCAATGAATTTGAAACATTCATCAAATTTTCCACCTTAATCAACAACACCTTCTTATATTCAACCATGTCTCTCAAAAAGTGATACTGAGCATCAATATGCTTTGTCTTTGAATGATAAGTTAGGTTCTTCATTAGGAATATTTCACTCTGACTGTCACATTCTATCCTTACAACTTGTTGTACCAACCCAATACCTGAACACAATCTCTGTAACCATACTTCTTTCTTACTTGCATGAGTGGCTACCATGTATTCAACTTTTGTAGTTGAAAGTTCCACTACAACCTGTGTTTTTCTCATCCAAATGAATTCTCCTCCAAATATGTTAAACACTTACCCAATTGTAGATATTCTACGATTCAAATCTCCAACCCAATCTGCATAAAACAACCCATGTATCTCCAACACTCTTTCCAATATTGGTCTTCCTTGGTAGCACAATCCATAATTATTATTGCCACACAAATACCTGAAAACTCTATTTATTGTTGTCCAGTGCTCCTTCCTTGGTTTTTACATATACCTACTCAAAACTCCCACTACATGTGCAATGTCCTATCTAGTATATACCATTGCATACATCAAATTACTGTCCACACTAACATAGGGAATACATGACATTCCCTCTTCCTATTCTTATGTCTTGGGACCCTGATCTAAAAATAAATTTTGTAACACAACTGACCCCCTAACCCTACTTAGGATCGTGGGATTTCAAAATTCTTTCTTTCGCTCAACTTCATGTCTTGAGTTTACACCCTTCTGTTCAAAATCTATCCCGCATGGTGTAAACTGGACTTAATCCATGTCATCTACACCACAATGAAAGACAACGTTCATTCTATTGTGATAGTGACAACTCCTTGGACTCATCACCCTCTCTCTCAACAATCCTTTGGCGGAATGAAACTACATAGACTGGGAAATAAATCTTCGTGATCAAACAAATATTCATTACTCAGCTCGGCTAGATCAATGGTTCCATTCCCATTGGGAAAATTGGTTATATGATCCCCTAATATACTCTCGATTCAACCTTTCCAATGGAATTACCCCTGAAAGGTACAATGGTCGTTGAGCTAGGAAAATTGACAGTTTTGATTACTTGACAGCTTAAAACCATGCGATGGCTAATGCCTCACACACTCCCTGTCAAACTCTTGACTGGTGGGGTTTACTTAGATTATGACTAAGATCTCATCGGTCTACCTCACCTATAGATCAATGGTTCTTTCCCACTCGGGCCTCTTCCATCGGAAAATTCTCTCTTCTTACAACCTCATGGATTTGTCGAATAGTTCTTCCCAAATGAGAATTCCTGCAATGGATCTACCGGTCAATGTTCTATTGGATGTGACACCCGATTGGTAGTTAAGAAACACTACCGCTCCAATGGGATTATTTATTCAATATGGATCATTAATAGATCCAATGACTCAAGTCTCATCGACATCAACATCGAAAGATCTATGGCTCTATCCAGTCTTGGTTTTTTTACATCAGGTATTTCTCATCGGAAATTCCATCCATTCCTTTCCACATTAGAACTTCCCAAACTCTTCCTTTCCGACATGATTATTGATTCCATGGTCGACATACCTATGGTCTACATCTCATTGGCTTATCCTTATGGATAGATCAACGAATCCCATTGACTCAAGACCTTCCCATTAGGAATTCACCATAGTCATGTCTTCTAGGTTTTCTTGAAGGATCTTCCTTCCGATGGGATTCCTATGACGCCTAGATCTCCAATAAATGGTCGAGATGAGATCTTCTCACTAGATCAATGAATCATATTTTATCTAGGTTTAATGATGGATTGAACATGTTTAAAGAACTGCTCTAGGGCATACCTACTCGTAGTCTCCCTTGGCATAATATAAAATGATTTTCACTCTAATCCCTTGTTTTTTTAACCCAATCCATCATTACACAGGTTTCACTATACCATAACCCCCAAAGTGAAAATTCCCATATCCTGCAAACTTTCCATTCAAGGAATAGGGAAAACACAAGGTCGCAGCCTTCACTGGCCTTCCACTCATAATTGTCATTGTTAATTCATTATCCTTTTAAGAGGGGATTACATTACTCCATTTCAACTCAGATTTAACATTGATTCATCACATTAATATTGTCATTGAGAATATAATATGGTTTATAATCATTAATAAACATTCAATATGCATACAAAGAAATGCTTATCTCTTCAGCTTAAATTTTGGTCAATCAACTGATTGAGGGTGAATGGTTTTCCACATAACCATAGGCTATGCTACACTTTTTCCTTTTTATAGAAATCCACCCTCATACTATGCCATGATACCACCAGGGGATTCTCACAAGTTGGAAAATAGGTCAAGGAATGGATTAGGAAGGTTACTCTTAATCACTCCACTAGAAACAACATAACCCCCCCTCCTCTCGCTGACCTTAGGACCTCCACGAGCTTACAAATCACCTTCCAAGATATATTTACTCTACATAGTGGATTCCCTTCTCTACTACACATTCCCTTGGAGACCTCCCTTTACCAGTGCCAGTTTCTTTCCAAGAAGCATGAACTCACGACCCTCTTTGCTCAAGTATGGATATGGGTATTCTCTATTTCTAGGTGACCATTCAAGCCTCAAGAAAGATTCCTATTTTCCTCAGGAAAAATTCTCAGTGTACTTTCTCTGTTACTCTATTTTTTTGAGTGATATTAGTTTGATCATTCTCATTATAATTTTTTTGTGTGTCTACCAGTGTGTGTCCATTTGTGTGTAGTCTCCTCATTCCTCTTCCTCAACTAGAAGATTCTGCTTGTCCCTCGGGAGGTTCTATAGGTGCAAGTTTCATTTCTGGGAAAGATTCATATTTTCTTCATTAAAACTTCCCAATTTTCCCCTCACTAGTTCCCACTCGTGGTATCATGGCCAGTAGTGCAAGGATTCCCTCTCAATCAATTAACTAGTATTTCTATTAACATAAAAAAAATTAAGGTCTTCATCAATTATAATGCATGAAGTCTTAAACATAAATATAGACTTGGGGGAAAAAGGTAAAACATTCCCCTTGTTAATATTATGGTAGCTTCTGGAGGTATGAACCTCTATTGTGACCTATGATGAGATTAGAATATTCCGGAAGGAAGCAAAGAAATAAAGGAAACCCTAGACAAGATGTCAGCTGCAGAAATATAATTAATATGAATTAATTAGTACCTAGAAGGAGAAGTCAGCCCCAATAAGTCTTCCATATTACTATAAATACAGGGCGCCAGTTCTCATTTGTCATATTCTCAGAATTGCAGAGAGCCAGTTGTGCGCACTGCAGTTGGAAGTTTTGTGCGCAAGTTTCTGGGGAAGAGTGTTGTGTCAATTTCTGGGTGGGACTATCTGATCAACTTTGGTTACTTTTCTTGCCTGGTGCATTAGCCTTGCTTGGATATTGATTGCTACCAGTATTCTTCTCTGTCAAGGTCAAGGTGCTCGGAGGGTGGCTTCGGCCTATGGTTGGGTGACAAGGGTATTGTTAATGGTAAAATGAGCACAATATTTCATATTCTAACAGGTTATGGGCCCACACCTCCTTCATTCAGCCTAAATGTTGGAAGGAAGCATAACCGCTAGGATATTGAGCTCGTTGAGGAACTGTCGCTAGGGTTACTAGCAGGAAAAACCTCCAAGACACTACCGCTAGGGTTACTAGAAGAAGCAACTGCAGAAACCCTAATATTAGATCTGGCACCTTGTGATGGAGCATCTCGCTCAAGAAGAATATATTCAGATGTGCTCTAACTCAGCGCACCTCTTGGCTCTCTCAGAAGACAAAAATGACGAAGTTGAAGTTTTGGATCAAGGCATGACCAGTCAAACAAAGACATGAGTGAAATGATCAGTCTTTTACACTACTCAGCACTTACCGGAATGATTGAAGATGACATGTGGATAATTGATAGTGGAGATTCTAGGCACATGACGGAAGATCAAGCTAGACTCTGAAATCTAAATGAGAAGAAGACCTCGTACAAGGTAGAGCTTGGAGACAAAAACCACGTACCCCGTGGAAGGATTTGGACAAGCCTCCATCAAAATGAAAATAAGTAACTATGCTCACTTAAGCAATGTTTTATATGTACCTGGTTTAGAAAAGAATCTTGTATCGATATCATGCCTCGAAGACAAAGGAAACACAATAGCCTTTGTGGATGGAAAGGTGTTATATTGGCATAAAGACTCCAACATAGAGAATGCTAGGGTTATTGGAAGTCGTGAATGAAATCTATATAGACTAATAGAAAAGAATGAAGAAGCTCTCCTACATGATGAAGTCAACCCTAATGAGCTTTGGCATAGAAGGTACGCTCACATCAACTATCAAGCATTACCTTTTGTCAAAAAGATGGTTGAAGGAATACCAGAATTGAAATCTACACATGAAGGAATCTGTAAGGGATGTTCCTTTGGGAAGAATATCAAGAAACCATTCCCAAGCAACAACAACAGATCTAAGGAGATTCTAGATCTGATACACTCAGATGTTTTCGGTCCAATGCCAGTAAAATCTCTAGGAGGATATTCTTATTACGTAATCTTCATAGATGACTATTCAAGAAATACTTGGCTATATCTACTAAAGACAAAATTTGAAGTATTCAACAAGTTTCAAGAGTTCAAAGCAGAAATAGAAAACCTCATGAATAAGAAGATCAAGAAGTTTAAGAATCGATAGTGGTGGAGAATACACATCAAAGGAATTTTTCGCATTTTGCAAATCGACAGGGATTAGGAGAGAGCTGATTGTTCCTCATAATCCTCAACAAAATGGTGTAGCGGAAAGAAAGAACAGATCCATTGAAGAAATCGTAAAAGCCTTACTAAATGATCAAGGTATATCCATGTTCTTATGGGGAAAAGAAACAATGACAACAATATATGTGCAAAACAGAAGTCCTCATTGTATATTGAAGGACATAACACCAGAAGAAGCTTTCTTAGGTAAGAAACCTAATGTGGAAAATATAACAATATTTGGATGTCATGTTTACTCTCACATTCCCAAGGACAAGAGGAATAAACTAGAACCTTCATGAAAGAAAGGGATATTCGTGGGATACAGTGATTCATCCAAAGCTTGCAGAATATATATTCTAGAACAACACAAGATCAAAGTCAGCAGAGATGCAACATTCAATGAGAAGATGGCCTTCAAGAAATCTATAGAAGAAAATATAGAAGAAGAAGAGATTGAAGAACTTAACGAAGAAAGCATAGAAAACGTAAATGATGAAAAGGAACTACCTGATCATCCTATGGAGCCATGTGAAAACATTGATTCAGATATCATACCCAAGACCAAGAAAAGACCAGCTTGGCTTGAAGCTACCTTACAAGATGCAGAAAGACTCAAGGTTCCAGAAGGAACATTCAGAAAGAGTAAAAGACCTAAAAGATTCTCAAGTTATGCAGCATACATGACAAAGCTTCTAGATGAAGAACCTACCACATTTGAAGAAGCAGTTCAAAAGGAACAATGAAAACAAGCTATGACGAAAGAGCATCAATCCATTATGAAAAATGAGGTATGGGAAATCGTACCAAGACCTAAAGAAAAATCGGTGGTAACCTCAAAATGGGTGTACAAGATCAAACATACAACAGACGAAAGCATGGATAAATACAAGGCAAGATTTGTAGCTAGAGGGTTCTCCCAGAAGGAGGGAGAAGATTATGAAGAAACCTTTGCTCTGGTGGCTATATATACTTCCATTAGAGCTATCATATATATTCCCACTTCCATGGGATGTAACTTGCATCATATGGATGTAAAGACATCTTTCCTCAATGGAGATATTGAAGAAGAAGTATATATTGAACAACCTCAAGGGTTTAAGGTACATTCCAGAGACACTCACATTTGCAGATTAAATAAAGCTCTATATGGACTCAAGCAAGCTCCAAGGGTTTGGTATGCCAGAATGGATAGCTATCTAATGATAATTGGTTTCTCCAACAGTCATGCAGATCCAAACCTTTACTATAAAGTCGTAGAAAATGCACCTGTAATCCTACTACTATATGTTGACGATATATTCATAACAGGTGAAGAGTCTCTCATTATCCAGTGAAAGAAGGAATTAGCTTTTGAATTTGATATGAAAGATCTAGGTCTCATGCATTATTACTAGGGACTAGAGGTATGGCAGAAGCATGGTGAAGTATTCCTTGGACAAGGAAAGTATGCAATAAAGATCCTTCAGAAATTTGGAATGATGGATTGTAAGTCCATGGACACTCCTATGAATGCTGATATAAGAAAAGTGAAAGTTCCAGATTCTGATCCAGTAGATCCATTTCTATATCGGCAACTAATTGGGTCATTGACATATTTGGTAAATACTCGACTAGACATTTGCTTTGCCGTGAATACACTAAGCCAATTCTAGGTGGAACCAAGACATGAGCATTGGATAGCTGCAAAGCATGTATTAATATATATTCATAGAACAATAAACTATGGTTTGAGATATACCACATCCAACAATATACAACTTCATGGATTCACAGACTCAGATTGGGTAGGAAGTGTAGAAGAAAAAAAGAGCACTTCAGGTATGTGTTTCAGCTTGGGCTCCGCTATGATATCTTGGGGTAGTAGGAAACAAAAGTCTATTGCACTTAGAATAGCAGAAGCAGAGTATATGGTAGCATGTGAAGCATGCACTAAAGCAATATGGTTAAGGAAGTTAATCTCCGATTTATTTGATCAGATTCCATAATCGACCATAATATATTGTGATAATCAGAGTTGTATAAGCTTATCAGAATAGCCCATGTTTCATGAAAGGTCGAAACACATTGAGATTAAATACTAATTTATTCGAGATAAAGTCCAGGAAGGAGAGGTAAAGCTCAAATATATCCCCACTGATGAGCAGACAACAAACATTCTGACAAAACCTCTATCCAGAATAAAGTTTTCATATTTCTGAGAGAAGATGGGGATCGTGGAAATAAATCCCTTAGCTAAAAGGGAAGTCTCTCTAGGTTAGGAGGGAGCACTTAAAAATATTATTGAAACATTTATCTTTGTGATTGAAAAACAATCCATATTGGACAGATTATTTCTTGTTCGTAAAGTGGATTGAGATTTTTGACGGACAACAATTTCCCATTGTGGTTAACAAGGGAAATGGTCTAGATTGTTGATGTGCCATAGATAGTGACTTACAATTGTGGTTAACATGGGGAGTGTTCTAGGGCAGTTTCTCTTCTTGAGGGTTACTGAAGAATACTGGCCCACCTCGCCGGACATCGATTTCTCATTGTGGTTAACATGAGGAATGGTTTGTTTTGGAGGTTGATGCAGGACAGTCTTTTCCTCTTGTGGTTAATAGAGGAAATGGTCTGGACAGTCATTCCTTAGGGTTCAAGGTGCACTTTGATTAGTGTAGGAGGAATGAACTAGGGTGGGGAATGGTCCAGGTTCAACAATTAGGGACAGGCATTCCTTAGAGTTTATACATTCTCTCCAGGGTGCACTTTGATTAGTGTAGGAAGAATGGCCCAGGGTGGGGAATGGTCTCGGTTTAGAAGACAGGATAGTTATTCTTCCTTTTTTGAGAAGAATAGTCCAAATATCTCATTGTTCTACTTTGAGGGAAGATATTATTTCATATATCATAGACGTGAGTGAAATATTGTCCTAGATGATTCAGTTTATTTTAATAATATTTTTCTGTGCAGGTTGGCATTAGATGATTGTTATGGTGACTACCTATCTCTAGACAATAGAGATATACTACTGTGGTGGATATGTTCCACTGTTTGTGCCTATGTGTCATGGTTTGAGTAGTTGTGTACTACCATGGATAGACACAATTGTGTTCTATCAATTGATATTATACCAGTTGTCATAGGAGATTATCCAGTTGGATAATAATGATAGTGCTCGTGATGCTACCATTTGAATGGTCTATTGTGCACAAGACCATACCTCCCTAGCTAGGAGGGAGTGTTTATATTATTGTATCTTCGGGAGGTATGAACCTCTATTGTGACCTATGATGAGATTAGAATATTCTGGAAGGAAGCAAAGAAATAAAGGAAACCCTAGGCAAGATGTCGGCTGCAGAAATATAATTAATATGAATTAATTAGTACCTACAAGGACAAGTCAGCCCCAGTAAGTCTACCAGATTACTATAAATATAGGGCTCCAGTTCTCATTTGACATATTCTCATAATTGCAGAGAGCCAGTTGTGTGCACTGCAGTTGGCATTTTTGTGCACAAGTTTCTGGGGAAGAGTGTTGCGTCGGTTTATGGGTGGGACTATCTGATCAGCTTTGGTTACTTTTCTTGCCTGGTGCATTAGCCTTGCTTGGCTATTGATTGCTACCAGTATTATTCTCTGTCAAGGTCAAGGTGCTCAGAGGGTGGCTTCGACCTATGGTTGGGTGACAAGGGTATTGTCAATGGTAAAACGAGCACAATCTTTCATATTCTAACACCCCTCCCCCTTAAGGAAATATCATCCTTAGTATTTTTAACCCCATATATACATTTCTTTTATAGAAAACAAAAATGGTTATGCCACCCTCATGGAATATTCCAATTCCCACATGGCCTCATCAACTCCGAATTGATTCCATTAATGCACCTTGACTTGCATGGCAACTCGGTTTCAGAGAAATGTATATTTCTTATCTAGGATGCATTGAGGCTTCGGCTAGAATTCTCCCTCTAGTTCCACAAGTATCATAGTGCAATAAATAACATGATTAGAATCATGAATATTATTTTTTAATAAGGATACATGGAACACATTGTGAGATCTAACAGTAGGCGGTAGGGAAAGTCTATTTTCCATTGGTCCCACACTCTCTCAAATGGTGTACAATATCGAGGCTCTAACTTGTCACAAGTTCCCATTCTTAGGTATCTCCTTTTGGGTTTCACCATGATATACACAAGAACTCCCACTTTAAATTTCTTATTATTTATTTTTCTCTCTGCATATCTTTTATGTCTGTCTTAAGCTACCTTTAAACTCTGCCTTATTCTTATCACCTCGTGTTCTATTTATTTTAACAAGTTTAGTCTAAGTATGATCATGTCCACTAGATTGTCCCAACTAATTGGAACTCTGCACTTTCTTCCATACACAGCCTCAAAAGGGCTCATCTTCAATGACCCTCAGTAACCATTGTTGTAGGAAAAATGTACCAAAGGTATATATTCTTCCCACTGTTTTGGATGATTGACATGAATCCTCAACATGTATTCCAACAATGTGTTTACCCTCTCAGTCTAACCACCTATTTCAGGATGGTAGGTTGTTTTGAGTGCTAGTTGTGTTCCAAATCCTACAAACAAGCCTTTCCATAAATTTGATGTGAATTTCGCATCCTTATCCGAAATAATAGTTTTGGGCATATTGTGCAAGATGAAAATATCTTTAATGAAAACATTAACAACATATATAGCCTTAAAAGTAGATTTATTTGGAATAAAATGAGTTTCCTTTCTCATTTTATCCACTACTACCATGATTACATCATGTTTCTTAATTTTTCTTGGCAAACCTATGATGAAATATATGGAAATAGTTTCCCACTTCCATTATAGAATTTGCAATGGTTGCAACAATCCTATAGGGTTCTTATGTTCAACTTTGACCTGTTGACATTCTACAAACTTTGCAATATACTCTACATTGTCCTTTTTCATCCATGGCTAGTAATATAGTCACCTTAATGTTGTTATTGTTTACTGATAACCAAGATGACCCACATAAGGTCTCCTATGGAACTCGTCCATAATGAATTGTTTTAGTTATATTGAATTAGGTACATGCAGCTTGTTTATATGCAATAAAAACTCATCTAATGTAAGATGGTATTCGCCATACTTATTTATGTTTGGATCTTGCTGCAAACTTTCCTTTACCATATTAAAGTTCTTATCACCTTGCAAGAGATTTTTGATCTTTTGTTTAATGTCAAAATCACATACCCTTGCTGCCACTAGGTGTATTTCCTACACACTTAGAATGAGTGAATATGCCACTCCATTTTATTTTCCCTTTATATTTTTTATCTCAATGTCAAACTCACTAATTAGTTCCATCCACCTAGCATATATGGAATTTAAATGTGGCTGATCAAGTAGGTATTTCGGTCCACAATTATCTGTCATCAAGACAAAACTTCTTCCAAGAAAGTAATGCATCCACATATTTAATGTGTTCATAATAGTTGCAAGATCTAAATCATGGGTGACATACTATTTCTCATGCTCGTTCATATTCCTTGATTCATATAAAATCACATGTCCCTCATGTATGAGGACTCCACCAAGTCCTTCCTTGCAAGCATCAGTGCATACTAATAAATATTTCTCAGGGTTTAAAATATTTAAAACAAGGGAATTGGTGAAGAGGTGTTTCAACTCTTTAAAGGTGGCTTCACACTCTGATAACCATACAAACTTCATCCTTTTTCTCTACAACAAGGTAATGGGATGACCAATTTTGGAAAATCCCTTAATAAACCTCCTGTAATATCCAACTAATCCCATGAATGATATTAACCTAGTAAAATTATGAAGGGCTAGCCAATCGATGATTTCCTTTAACTTTTCGATATCTATAACCACTCCCTCCCCTGAGATTGTGTGGCCCAAATACTAGATTTCCTTCTGGAAGAAGCCACACTTGCTATATTTGTCATATAGTTGGCGATCTCTTAGCACCTGCAACACCAACCTAAGAAGTTCCTGATGCTCTCCCTTGGTCTTGGAATATACCGAGATATCATTAATGAAAACAACAATGAACTTATCTAAATGCTTGTTGAGAACGCTATTCATTAAACACATAAAGGTGGTTGGTGCAATGGTAAGCCTAAATGACACCACCAAAAAATCATATTGTCCATATATTTTTCTAAAAGTTGTCTTTTGGATGTCTTAATAATTAATCCTAACTTGGTGATATCTAGATATCAAGTCAATTTTAGAAAAGACCGTAGCTCCTTTAAGTTGATAAAAAATATCATCAATCCTAGAAAATGGATACTTATTCTTGATTATCATATTGTTCAATTGTCAATAGTCAATACACAATCGTAGGGTACCATCCTTTTTCTTTACAAACAATGTTGGTCCTCCCCACAAGGACACACTTGACCTAATATACCCTTTATCCATCATTTCTTTTAATTGCACCTTTAACTCTACCAACTCTGGTGTACTTATTTTGTAGGGTAATTTTGATGTTGGTACTTCTCATGGCACAAGATCTATTGAAAAATCAATATCTCACATGGGAGGAAGGCCAATTACCTCTTCTTTGAATACATATATAAACTCCCATAACACTAGGTGATCCTCAATCTTTAGTTCTTTACTCTCTTCCACATTGAGTAATTGTATTGCATACAAGGGATACCCTTTTAGAATAAACTTCTTGAGTTGTAATGCTAATATCTATTTCATTGATACAAGATTTTGAATGCCTTGCAACACCCTCATTTTGCTTTCATCTTCTTCACATTCCAAGGTCTTGTCATGGAAGTTCAATCTTGCTTTATGAACATCCAACCATTCCATGCCTATCATCACATCATATGACCCTAAAGGTAATATATTTATGGTTTCCTGCATTTGTATTCCACTCATTCCAAACAGACATGCCTCTATCACTTCTGCTACTTTTCTCTTAGTTCCCATGGATAACTAAACCAACCACACTTTTTCATGCTTATTCCTTTGTAAAGTGTTGATTTTCTTCTATTCAACCAATGGTATGCTATGATACCATGTTGAAATTTATCCTACCCTACACCAGACGATTAATTCCAAATAAATCACTTATTGAATTATAGGACAATTGAGTAATCAACTAAGCATGCAGCAAAAGAATTGACAAGGAAACCAAATCAAGCACACATAAACACCAATATGTTTTGGTAGATACCCCTAGAAAAATGTTGGAGGGAAAACCAATCCTAAGATTCTTTTATTAACGTCAAATCATGGCTCCCATAATAGGGAAAATGGCCCACTAAGAGAATATACACTATATACAAACCTTACAATGCGTGTGTTGCTGTATGACCCTATATCAACATGATTTTCAAGGTGTAAGTGTCTTTCCCTAAGCACACCCATGTGGATACACAATTGTATCCACTAAAACCCATGTACATGTTGGACTATTCACCAATACTAAGAGAGGGCGGGGGGTGAATCAATATTCAACACTTTTTGCCATTTTCAATCACAACTTGTAAACATTACATTATCAATAATTCCATTCACTTATTGCATTTAAAATATCATAAACATATAACCACAGATGCATAGTACACAAGAAGTTTACGTGGAAACTCAAATGGGAAAAAATCATGGAATGATTTTTAATATATATATATATATATATATATTCAATATCACATTCATAGGAAGAACCAACCTCCAAACTTCTCCAACACCAACTGGAAGGAGGCACCAACCCCCTATTTACAAGCTCCAACTTGAAGGAAGCTACAACTCCCTAAATTCTCTAGCACCAACTGGAAGGAGGCTGCACCCTGAAGGAAGATATGACTCCCTATATTCTCCAGCACCAACTGGAAGGAGGCTACAACCCCCTAGTTTACATTTTCCAACCTGAATAAATCTCCAAATCCCTAGATTATCCGATTCCAACCAAAAGAAGGCTACAATCTTGATGTAGGAGCATCACCAACAAAGTACAAGCGGAGGGCAGCTGGGCGCACTAGCATGTATTTTGATATATTTTGAATTCCAAAGTTGGTGTGTTAATGTAATATCTGAAAAATATTTTGATTTATGAGCATATTTAATGATCAGAGGCTGAGCCATCGCATAAGATCGACGGGGGAATGTATTGTGATTTAATGTGCAGGATTTCAGTATAGATCTGGAGCTTTCACTCTTATCTCTCTAACTCAAATATTTATTGAAATAAATGTTAAGTAGTTGAAATATTTTATTTCGATAGGATAGCATAGATTAGTTGGAGGAAAAGACTCAAAAAACACCTCTTGTATAAAAGATTTGTATTGTGACCCAAAAGAGGCTGTTGATAGCCGATAGTTGTTGTTGATAATGGGCTTCTGAACCTCTTGTATAGGTTTCCATTATAGTAGAGAGATGAGAGCTACTGAGGAGCAGTGTATGAATGTATGTAATTTTCAGTTGAATGGATATAACAGAGTATTGTCCCAAATGTGTGGTGTTGATGCGTCTATCTAAATGAGTGAATGGTAGACTTTCTTCTTTATTTTCGATTCTCTGTTATTTCTTATTCTTGTATCTATGCATGAATTTACATGGCGATATGTATGAATCTGTGAGATTTTGAAATAAGTTTCAATTGTTTCTCTTCCATGAGTGAGTGCGAGGAGTGCATAGTGTCCATAAGGAGTGCTTTGACAGAGTCTGTTTCGACTTGTAAGCTTAGAAGAGGTACTGTGAAGCTCATGTATGCAAGGAGTGGATATGCATCCACAAGGAGTGCATGACAAAGTTTCAGATTTGAAAGCTCAGGAAGAGTAGTGTGACTTAGTCATAGAGAAGAAGTTGGCGAATAGTCACAAAGGGTGTGAAAATGTCCAAAGAGAAGTTGAGTGTGGAAAAGAACCTGTTTCAAGGTGTGTACAGGTCAAGATTTTGACTAAGTGTTGAAGAAAGAATTCATAGGAACAAAGAAGAAGGTCAAGGAAGCTAATATCAGGAGGGAGAGAAGCGAGAAGTATTCAAGGAGGATAATCCTTTAGGTTTTCACCAAAATCCATGAACGAGATCTGTTTCGGAGGGAGGTGAATAATTCTGGACCATCAGATCTGGAAGAACTATGTGGAGGTTGGTCGTAAGGTGTTTTGGCACTTTGTGGTTTGGGAGGTTTGGAGGTGTTTGTTTTAGGATTAATCCGTAAGTGCGGACACAAACCGATCTCCCTAGATCCACCTGGATCTAGAACAAAACATGACAGAATAATACTCTTTTCCTAGATTTATACTATTGAATGAACTAGGAGACAAGAATCATGGACATACCTTATGATCTCTTCCTTGGGTCTTTGTTGTTCCAGCTTCGCTCCAATGCTCTTGT
>ML782910.1:163259-209608 GCA_009831015.1 Picea engelmannii | reverse complement strand
ACCCAAATAGTGCAAGGATGATAATGAAATATAACTCTTTTCATTCCATGAATCCTATTTATGGGAGAGAGAGAAAATTTTTCAAATCAACCCTGTACTACAATGCAACAATTTCCTTTCAAATGTGAAATGCAAACAATCATTTATTAAATGACTATTCTCTATGTGTCTTTTTCAAATACTTCAACAAACTCTAAAATTTGATTTTTCAATGTTTTCTAAAAGACAAAAACAATGTTTTTTGAAAGAAAAGATTATTGTTCACTTTCCAAAAAGAATTCTCACTATATCAATGAGAAAGCATAAAATCAAATCATAAAGAATCAAGAAATAACAACCCAATCAACTCTTTCAATGAAAGCAAAAACAAAAAGAAAACCAATTAGTCTTCTCAATGCAAACAAAAATGTTCTTTCAAACCAATAAGCAAATGAGAAACACCAAGCACTTAACTCTCAACCAATCCCTGGTTCTCAACCAATCAAACACACTCAGCTCTTGAAGTCAGAGAGAATGAATTTGCCAATAAGAGTCAAGAAACGAAAGTCAAGCTACAAAGGACAAGAAAAACCTTGAAACCCTAAAACTGTTTATATGGGAAAACTAAAGCAAGAGCTATATCAATCAATGATCCAGTAAACCCATAAGAGGTAAGTCAATTGATCTGAGCAGTTGGAAAAACCAAAACTCAATTTCAAAATTTTCAAAAATCTTGCTCGCAGGCAAGCAGTGTTACACAGTGCGAGAATCTATAATTCTCGCAGGCAACCTTTTAGCAAGGTGTGAGGTACTCGCACTAGACCCTATGAGTAGGGTGCGAACCTGACTGATTCTCACAGGCTACAGTTAAATGCAGTACGAGAACTCTTGAAGATGACAAAATTTTTGAAAATGAAAGCAAATTTGACAAGGGCTTCTGGACCCAGAAGGTCTATCAGGATATCCTGAAGACTCAGAGACTGACAAGACAGGAGAAAAATGAAACTAGAGAAAATGGCCACAGAAAATACAAAAAGCCACCAAAAAATGGGATTGTTCCCCAGCGGAGTCACCAATTTTGTTTTAGGATTAATCCGTAAGTGTGGACACAAACCGATCTCCCTAGATCCACCTGGATCTAGAACAAAACAGGACAGAATAATACTCTTTCCCTAGATTTAGACTATTGAATGAACTAGGAGACAAGAATCATGGACATACCTTATGATCGCTTCCTTGGGTCTTTGTTGTTCCATCTTCGCTCCAATGCTCTTGTTTCGTCCAGACCAGAACAATACAAACCAATCGAAGTGAAGACAACTTAATATATTCAACAGTTAATCTATGCATATGATCAAGGAGTTATGCAATAAAGTGACATTAGCTTTATGGGAAAGGGACATATTACTGTATTAAATTGATAGAAAGTAAGACTTACAACCTGAGCCTTGATGTTGCAAACCTCCTTTCGATGGCTCCTAGCTCTGACACACACACTTGCTCATGCATGAAGAAGATCAACCACTTTTGATAACCTTGCTGGTGTTTCTAGCTGCTGTAGCATCAGTCCTTCATACAATCTTACACTAATTCTCCAATAAATCTCTTGCTAGTTTCGTTCTAACCTTTTCCATGAGAATCCCCTCAATATATAAGAGAGAGTGAATTAGTTACATAGATATGAATGATCCCAAAATATGAGGAAAGTCAGTACTTAGATAACCATTCGAATGCCATCTCATCCTTCTAGAAGATTCCCTTATAGAAGGTTCGAGAATTTATCTTTTTCCCTTCTTTAGAAAGAGTTCGCACCCTAACAGTTAGGCACAGTGTGAACTTCTCGCACCCTGGCTTAAGGCAGCCTATGAGAATCATGCATTCTCGTAGGCAAATATATTGGTAGCTTGCGAACCTTCCTCAAAACTGTGATTTCTGGAAAGAAATAAAGGTAACTTTTCTCTGGAGAAAGTTCTAATGAAGAGCTTGAATCATGATGACCAAAATCATGGATAATAGTGTTGAAAGGGAAGCTTCATGAACTCATGGAGTCACAAAGTCATGAAGTAATTGCAACCATTGGTTGTGTAGAGGACACGTGGCAGTAGATTGGGAAATTCGGAAATTTGGAGAAAAGCACTTCAGGTGGAGCTGAGAGTAGAGCTTATGGTATTTCCGAAGCTATGATTCAGGAATGGTTGGCCCACGGTCATAGCCTATGGTAATATAAGAGGAAGGTCTAGCATGGAGGTAGTGCTCGCGAAATTGAGCGTTTCCAAGAGCATCAAAGAGCGAAGGAACGGGTAGTTCAACCTTCCGGGTAACAAAAAAGGGACCTGTTTGTTGAGAATTTGGGGTTTGTTGAAGGCCTGAAGAGTCAATTTGACTCAGAAGTTAGAAGATCCAAGACTAGGAGGTTGCGTAGTCACAAGGAGGGAAGGGGGCATGTGCTAGAGTGGTATTAGAGCTGATACATAATTGATTTATGTAGAAGGAGAAGTAGGTTGATATCAACGAGAGGTATCAAATACATCATCACAATGCCACCTAGAAGACGTGTTATGTCACCCGTAGAAAATAGAACTATGGAAAGGGAGATGAGAGAACTATGTGCAAGGCTGGATGCCATGGAAACAACATAAAGGAGAGAACCTGATGCTAGAGATGTCAGTGATGCAGAGAATGAAGAAGTAGAGGTTGAAGAAGTTGCAGCCAAGGATGGTGCAGAAGAACGCTTGCTGAAATCAGTTGTCAAGTTCAGAGCCATAGCAAATATAGACGTCCCATTGTATGAATGTAATTTATACATGGAAGAGTTTCTTGATTGGATACGAGAAATGGACAAGTATTTCAACTATGAATATGTCGAAGAGGAGAAAAAGGTGAGACATGTCATCACTAGGTTGAAAGGACATGCAACACTGTGGTGGGATGAACTACAAACTGACAAGAGGAGCAAAGGAAAAAAAAATATTAAGAGTTGGGATCAAATGGTAGCCAAGCTAAAGGAAAAATTCATACCCAAAGATTTCCAGATAAATCTGTTTAAGAGGATGCAGAACCTAAGACATAAAGGGATGAATGTGAAGGAGTACACAGAGGAGTTCTACATATTGAACATCAGGGCTAGACAAAGAGAGAGAGATGAAGATAAATTTTCCAGGTACATCAAGGACTCGAGATCTGATATCCAAGATGAAATCAACATGGTAATAGTTAGAACAGTAGATGATGCGTCTCAGATTGCATTTAAATAAGAATAGAAGTTGGCCAGGAAGCAGAGTCAACAAAATAGAGGCAGAAGCTTAAACAGAGGAAAAGGTGTTTCCCAGGAAAAGGCACAGAATCCAAAAGGTGAGGTGGAGAAAACACATAGTCACTCTGAGAGAGGAGGAAGTTCCCAAGGAAGGAATAGTGGTGGCAGAAACTCTTTTCCCAGAGGAAGAGGAAGAGGCAGAGGAGGAGAAGTAAGATGTTATGCCTTTGGAAAAACATGGCACATGTCTTGGGATTGTCCCGAGAGGAAGAAAGAAGGAGGCGGAGCTCACATTTTGGAAGTGAAGAAGCGGGATGTAGAAGATGAAGGTGCAGAGGATGGAAGATATTTGATGATGAAGAAAGTTCTCTTAAATCCAGAGCTAGAAATTGAAAGGCCAATGCAGAGGAACAGTTTGTTTAGGACAGCTTGCAAAAAAAAGGACAGAGTATGCAAGGTGATAATTGACAGTGGGAGCATTGATAACTTATTATCCATAGATATAGTGGAGAATTTAGAGTTGGAGACGATTGTACATCCAACACCGTATAAATTCTCATGGTTACAGAAAGGTCACTAGGTAATAGTAGCTAAACAATGCCTTGTTGAATTTAAGATAGGAGGATATAGAGATGAAATTCTATGTGATGTGATTCCCATGGATGTATGCCATTTTTGTTGGGAATACCATGGGAGTATGACAGGAATGTCATTCATGATGGGAGAAGAAAATACTTACACCTTGGAGGATAATGGTAGGACACACATGTTGCTGCCAATTGAAGAGAAGAAGGTGAAGGATGAAGCTAGCATGAGCATAATTATCATGAGTGGGAAGGAACTCCTGAATGAAGTTAATAAGGAACATGAGATGCAGTTTATTGTAGTGAGGAAGCCGAGGGTTATCCTTACAAGTACTTTAGTGGAAGATTTTCCTGAGGAAATTTAAGAACTGTTAGAGAATTTTGCTGACATAGTAGTGGATGAGTTGCCAAGCTCATTTCCGCCTATCAGAAGTATCAACCATCACATTGAATTGATACCAGGATCAAACCTACCAAAAAAAGCATCGTACAAGTTGACACCTCAAGAGAATGAGGAGGTGAAAATATAGGTTCAGGATATGTTAGACAAAGGATTGGTTAGATAAAGCTTGAATCCATGTGTAGTACCAACTGTATTGAGTCCGAAAAAGGATGGAGGATGGAGAATGTGTACAAACGCAAGAGCCATAAACAATATCACCATCAGATACAAATTTTGATTTCCAAGGATGGATGACTTGATGGATTGTTTGAGTGGAGAAAACTATTTTTCATAGATAGATTTGAAAAGTGGATATCACTAGATAAGGATGAGAGAAGGTGATGAGTGGAAAAAAACATTCAAGACAAACGAGGGGTTATATGAATGGTTTGTTATCTTGTTTATCTTAAAAAATTCCCCAAGTACTTTTATGAGGCTGATGAATGAAGTTTTGAAATATTTCATTGGCAAGTTCGTGATTGTATATCTGGATGATATACTAGTCTTCAATAATACTAAATAGGACCACTTGAGGCACTTGATGTTGGTGATGAGGAGGTTGCAACAAGATAAGTTGTTGATTAACTTGAAGAAGTCCTCTCTCATGAAGATGAAACTTATATATTTGGGTTTTTTGATTTCTTCAAATGAATTGAAGATGGATCTCGAGAAGCTGAAAGAAATCAGTGAATGGCCGTCACCGAGGAGCATATTCGAGGTAAGAAGCTTCCATGGATTAGCAAGTTTTTATTGGAAGTTCATTAGAAATTGTAGTGGGATTAGTGCTCAAATGACGGATACAGTGAAGAAAAGACACGAGTCTTTCAAATGGCCAGAAGAGGATGAGAAAAGCTTCAACATATTGAAGGAAAAGATAACAAAACAATTGATTATAGTATTATTGGATTTTGGAAAGACATTTCAGGTAAGATGTGATGCGAGTGGAGTTGCAATCGGAGCGGTCTTGAGCCAAGATAATAGGCATGTTGAATACTTCCGAGAGAAGCTAAACGATGTTAAAAATAAATACTCCACATATGACAAAGAGTTATATGCCATAATTCAATCCTTGAAGAAATGGAGGCACTATCTCGTTCCAAAGGAGTTTGTTTTGTATAGCAATCAAGCTTTGCAATTCATAACCAGAAAGGAGAAGTTAATTTACATGGATTATTTTAGGGACTAAATTTCACTCATGGGATAATTTTCCATGGTTTTTCCAAAAACGAGATTCGTTATTTTAAAAATTATTTGCCCAAATTATATAGGATATAATTATTTTACCTTAAAAATCGCCAAAATTTTATAAAAACTATACAGAATACTTAGAAATTTGAATATTTTTAAAAAAATATCGCCAAACATTTATAGTTGACATATGAAGGATTAGTAATATTCGCGAAGGTTTCTACATTTTAAAATAAATTTTCATCCTTAAAATCATCCCTGAAGTTAAACCAGAGACATTCTAAGTGGATAGAGTTTATGCAGAATTTCACTTTTGTCATTAAACATATTTTTGGAAATTCTAACAAGGTTGTCGATGGATTGAGCAAGAGAAATTTGATTCTACAGGAATTTCAGGTCACAACCTTGGGGTTTGATCACATTAAGGAAATGTATCACAGTGATCCAGATTTTGCAGAGGCATATGAAGCATGTGAAAATACTGTACTCAGAGACAGAAGCCATTGGGCCAAATATATGATTCAGGATGGGTTGTTTTTCAAGGGTCGGTTGTGCATACCAAGGTGTTTGATGAGAGAAAATTTGTTGAATGAAAAGCACAGTGGAGGTCTAGCCGGGCATTTTTTCCATGAAAAAACGTTTTCTTAGTTGAATGGTTCATATTATTGGTCAGGTATGAGAGTAGAGGTGAAGAGGTTTGTGAACAAGTGTAAGATTTGTCAGTATGCAAAATGAAAGAATCAAAACATTGGGTTGTATCAACCATTTCCTATTCCATAGAGGCCTTGGTATGCAATAAGCATGGATTTCGTGTTGGTGTTGTCAAGGACACAAAGAGGTAGTGATTCCATATTTGTGATAGTCGAAAGATTTTCAAAGATGGCACACTTTATCCCATCCCAGAAGACCAGTGATGCAACACATGTTGCAAATTTGTTTTTCAAGGAGATTGTGAGACTCCATGGGTTGCCCAGGAGTATAGTTTCAGACAGAGACACCAAATTTGTGGGTCATTTCTGGAGGATGTTGTGGACGAAGTTGGGGACACAACTATCTTTTATTTATGCATATCACTCACAAAACAATGGATAGACCAAAGTGGTGAATCGAAGTTTAGGATATTTGCTGATGAGTTTGGTCACTAAACACCATAGTCAGTGGGATCAGATTCTAGCACAAGAATAATTTGCATACAATGAATCAATGAACATAAGCACTGGGAAGATTCCATTTCAGATAGTGTATGGAATGAATCCAAGAGGAGTGTCGGAGTTGAGATATCTGAGGTAGAGAAAATTTAGGAGTTCTGGAGCCGAAGACTTTGCTGCAGAAATGCAAGAACTTATAATCAGATCAAGGAGAAGTTGAAGAAGAGAAGTAATGAATGCAAATGCAAAGCTGATAAACACAATAGAAAGATTGAATTTGAATTTGGAGACCAAGTTCTGGAACATATAAGGAAGGAGAGGTTTTTGAGGGAACATACAATAAGTTGAAGTTGAAAAAGATAGGACTGTGCAAAATCCTAAGAATATTTGGTGATAATGCTTATGAGATAGAGCTGCCAGGAGATGTGGGAATTTCACCCATATTCAACATTTCAGACTTGTATCCGTACAAGGGAGATGGAGACGGAGGATCCGAAGATCCAAAGAGTATCTAGTGGGAGAAACAAATGCCTGTAGTAGAGAAGCCACAGATGGAGAATATTATAGATCAGGGAATTGGTAAAAATACCAGAAGGAAACGTATTTTGAATATTTGGTAAAGTGGAAAGGATGACTAGTAGAAGACGCTAGTTGGGTTGGTAAAGTGGAGCAGAAGCTCATGGAGAGGAGTCCATGAATTGTTCAGCCAAAGGAGTATGATGCAGGAGCATCACCAACAACTCACAAGCGGAGGATAGCTGGGGGCACTAGCGAATATTTGGAAATATTTTGAATTCCAAAGTTGGCGTGTTAATGTAATATATCAAAAATATTTTGATTTATGAGCATATTTAATGATCAGAGGCCGAGACATCACATAAGATCGATGAGGGAATGTGTTTTGATTTAATGTGAAGGATTTCAGTATAGATCTGGAGCTTTCACTCTTATCTGTTTGACTCAAATATTTATTATAATAAATGTTTATTAGTTGAAAGCTTTTATTTCGATAGGATAGCATAGAGTATTTGGAGGATAAGGCTCTAAGAGAACCTCTTGTATAAAATATTTGTATTGTGAACTAGAAGATCCTATTGATAGCTGATAGTTTTTTTTATAATGGGGTGTTGAACCTCTTGTATAGGTTACCATTGTAGCAAAGAGTTGAGAGCTACCGAGGAGTAGTGTATGAATGTATGTAATTTTCAATTGAATGAATATAACAGAGGAGTATTGTCCCAAATGTGTGGTGTTGATGTGTCTATCTGAATGAGTGAATGGTATACTTTCTGCTTTATTTTCAATTCTATGGTATTTCTTGTTCTTGTATCTATGCATGCATTTACATGGTGAGATGTATGAATTTGTGATATTTTGAAATAAGTTTCAATTGTTTCTCTTCTACAAGTAAGTGGAAGGAGTGGATAGTGTCTACAAGGAATGCGTTGACAGAGTATGTTTCAACTCGTAAGCTCAGAAGAGGTAGCGTGAAGCTCATGTATCCAAAGAGTGCATATGCATCCACAAGGAGTGTGTGATAGAGTTTCATATTTGAAAGATCAGGAAGAGTAGCGTGACTTAGTCATAGAGAAGCAGTTGGTGAATAGTCACAAAGGGTGTGAAATCATCTAAATAGAAGTTGAGTACAAAAAATAACCTGTTGCAAGGTGTGCACAGGTCAATATTTCAACTAAGTGTCGAAGAAAGTGTTCAAAGGAAAAAAGAATAAGGTCGAGGAAGCTATGCTCAGGAGGGAGAGCAATGAAAAATATTCAAGGAGAAAAATCCTTGAGGTTTTCACCAAAATCCACGAACGAGATCCGTTCTAGAGGGAGGTGAATAATTCTAGACTGTTAGATATGTAAGAACTACACGGAGGTTGGTCGTAAGGTGCTTCGAAAATTTGTGGTTTGGGAGGTTTGGATGTGTTGAAAGGGCAGAGTAACGAAGTAATCACAACCGTTGGCTATGTAGAGGACACATGGAAGCAGATTGTGAAATCTGAAAATTCAGAGAAGAGCACTTTGGGAGGAGTTGAGAGTAGAGCGCTTTGGGAGGAGTTGAGAGTAGAGCTCGTGGTATTTCCAAAGCTTAGATTCGTGAAGGTCTGGCCAATGGTCATAGCCCATGCTCATATAAGAGGAAGTTCTAGCATGGATGTAGTGCTCATGAAATTGAGTGTTATCGAGAGTGTCGAAGAGTGAAGTCACGGGTAGTTTGACCCTTTGGGTAACACAAAAGGGACCTGTGTGTTGAGAATTCGAGTTCTGTTGAAGGCCCAATGAGTCAATTCGACTCAGGAGTTATAATATCCAAGACTGGGAGGTCGTGTAGTCCCAAGGAGGGAAGGGGGTCTATGCCAAATCCCCTTTCCTTTCCCCTTCCTTCCTCCCTTGAATATTGTTGGTGCAATTATATGCATAATATATTACCAAACATAAATTATCAACTGGGATTCGTAATCAGTAGAGTTGATGCACTATATGTGCCGATAATAGATAGGTTCCTATGTCTGTTTAGTATAGCTTAGATAATAAAACCATTTAGAAACCAACAAACTTTTAAAAATAACAATCTTCACACAATTTAAAAGCTGGAAAGAAAAACTTATAAACAAGCACAAGCTCTTGTTCAGGTGATGAACGTGTTCATTGATGGCTTATGAAAAGAAAATATGAACTTTGATTCTATCTTTTGGAGCAATTAAACTAACAACAATTGAAACTTTGCGCATTCGCAACATTCCATTAGAGGTGCATGTAGGGTGAGAGATGGAGGTCTTGATTTTGCATGTGTTAGCAAGGTGTAACCTAATCAATTTTGGAAAATAAATCTAAGTGCAGTGGGATTCTCCATTAAATCTCATGTATGGTGAAATATGGAGATCCAACTGTTCCTGCATTACCACACTTTGCAACAAATTTGAATAAACAAAATAACATGAAATTAAAATAACAAATACATGAAATGAAAATCTACACTAACAATTTACAATAAGATTACCAAGCTGGATCGGTGGCCCTTGCCAATGCCAACGTGGAAGCTTTATATCACCAGATGCTAACTTCTAAGAGACACAAGACCAATGAACTTGAACTTCCATTAATCTTCAACAAGTAGGTTTACAGAAAGATTCTTTTCATGAATCTAATCTACATCATAACAATTCTCTTCTTAATCTACATAATAATACTTCTCCTTCTTCAAGAAGAGAGGGCCCTCTCTTTTATACATGAGAGCTTTGAAAAGAAGATAAGAATATCATAATTATAGATCCACTTTTCTCACAACCCATTTCCCATTATTACAAAATATAATCCCTTCAAATCCTCACACATATCTCTCATCTATCTTGGATAAGATATGACAACCAAATCTCCATGATCTTCTCCTTGGATTAGGATTGAATTATCTCCTCAAATATTGAAATGGTGGAGGAAGTATTCGAGAAGTATTTTTGAATTAATCCTTCACACATTATAAATCTCACACATTTTTGAGATATATATGAAAACATGTCAATTTTCTAATATTTAATCACAAATTCCCTTTTAATACTAAAATAAATGATATGGAAAATAATAAGGTTAAACCCATATTTAATTATGAAAATGGTATCATGAAAGGTTAATGGGGCGATGAAATGTGAAGAATGATGAAGGGAAAGGTGGATGGAAATATGACTTTTCTGAGACTCAACATACCCCCCAAATGAACTTGTTGYATGTTCTCATGCAACTTTGCATGGATCTTCTTAAGAAATTTTGGCATCTGAATTTTGTCTTTGAGTGATGATAATGAATATTTCCAGGATGGGATTTACATGAGTAACAACTGACACTTTCTTATGGTTGGTTATTGTGTGAAAACCATGAATATAGAGAATGTTGGTTCTTGTGTAAACAACATTCATTTCATTATTTGTTCTCTTGTTGTCATGATAATAAAATGTTGGTTCTTGTGTAAACAACATTCATTTTGTTATTTGTTCTCTTGTTGTTATGATAATAATTTACCCATTTACTTGCTGGAATAAGAAAACATCATTGTGTATAAGAAATCCCATTTTGCATATTTGTGAATCATGCCAATATGTATATCAATGCTTATGAAGCAAAGTGCAACAAAGTATCATTGGAAGAAAAAAATGTTGGTAAATGGTAAATGAGATGAAAAATGGAATGATGGTAGTGGAAAAATGGAGTGATGATAGTGAATATAGTTCCCCCCCCACCCCCCCCATCCCCCAACTGAATTGGTTGCATGTCCTCATGCAACGTGGCATGAGTCATAGAAGTGAAAAGGAAAGGGAGCATGGTGAGGGATTTTTCCAAATTCATTCACGCTAGCATGTAAGCAATTGAATGATTAAAGATTAGAAAACAACATACCTCCACTTACCCAAAATGTTGATGAACTATGCAATAGGAATATGGTTGATGCGGCTGTTGGAGCATGGAAGATGTCACTGCTATAGGATCATGTGAAAGGTGACTGCTGCTGTAGCTACGACTGTTGTAACTGCTAGATTAGAGAATGTGAAGTGGAGGAATCTGAATTACTGCTGATGAATCATGGGAAAGAGGAAGTATGAAAGTATAACCATGGTACTCTCATATAGCTGGAAAAATACTACTGCAACTACTGATGGAGTCATGGAAAAGTGTATAGTCTTCACCCATTGCTAAACCCAATGGTACAATTCTAATCATGCGAATGGATGTGTTGATGTCGAGCATGAAGAGAATTCATTGGATTACTGGCCATTGATGAATGTCATTAACCAATGCGAGGCAAACTCACCATTGATGTCAATGAGTGCCAAGGTACCTGAGTACATCTTGCGAAGTGAGAATAGATTTGTTGATGTCGATCCACTTGCAAGATCTGACAATCAAGGGACAATGATGTATTCCCATGATTTTCAACGAGAGAACTTGCCATTAAGGCATGCAAGCCTCCAGGTACTCAAAAAGGAACTCTAGTCTATATCCCAGATAAGGTGTTGAGGTCGATGGGGCAAGATTTGTTGAAAGGTGGGCCTGAAGGAACCCCACATCAGTCAACGCGAGTTATGATAAAACGATTGGTAGGAATACATGAAATATCTCAATAGCAACAATGTGTATGAAAAATAAAGTAGAGTAATATAGTCGTCAAAAGTAAATAGAATGGTTTTATTTGCAAGGTAAAATGAATGGAAAAATAGGAAAGAGATGTATGCGACTCAGAAAGATAGGCGTGTGCAAAGTTATGAAGGATAAGGCAATGGAAAGTGGACTTCAAGACATGGATGACTAATAAGCTTGGAAGGAGAAAGGTAAATGATCATGTCATGGCGTAATTGGTTTTATGAAAGATGGCGGTGTAGCGGCAAATGTCATGACATGTGCGATGAAAAATTTAGCTCCTTCAATCTTTTAATAAAGCATGTTTTTTCTGAAGAGTTTTGCGATTCTTGAGAATCACAGTGGCATGGAATGCGAGCATCTTCATTCCTGCAATCAAACTTAGTACTAATCCTACAAGCAAACTTGTGAGATCATCTTAAAACAGAAAATGCGAGATTAAGTATGAATGCGGCAAATTAAAGAAATAAAATGTGTTTTTGTACCTGTTGTCGTTGCACGCTTATTTCATCGTTGATTGCTACATGAACTGACTTAAGAAAAACAAATTTATGTTAAGAATATTGTTTTCAGGAATTAGAGAATTTCCATTTGCAATTTTATTTGTTTTTTCTTTGATTTTTAAGTTTTAAGTGTTTTTTATTTTATTTATTTATTTATTTTTTATAATGTTTTATTTTTGAAAATAAAAAATTATTGCTTTGATTGTTAAATTTTTTTATTTTTTTTTTAAGGAATCCCTCTAGAGTTATTCATAAAAGAAGAAAACATAAAATACTAATCAAATACAAAATGAAAACAATTTTTCTAGATTTATCCAAACATGTTTTTTCGGCTGTTGATGACATTAGCCCCACCAGCAGAAGAGAAGATGCTTTCATGATGATCAATATATTGTTCTTGAGAATGAGATGGTTTAACGCCTTGTTGATCCTCCTGAGGACATGTTGCAGTAGAAGATGAATTTTGACTTCCATACGCCATGTCCCAACTTAATTTGTGACCTTTGTCAACTGTAAAGGCCAGATTACTGAGGTGATCCAACAGAATGCTTGTGCAAGCTTATGGAGAGTCTATGTTGTGACATACTGATAGGATTTCTAACTGAGAAGATTAGATGCGGGGTTAGAAAAACCATAATTATTTCCTCTTATGTGTGACCCTTTTCCTCAATCTGTAGAGAAAACTAATAAAAGTGGTTTAGACGACGCATTTTTTATATTCTCTTGACCATGCTTACCTGAAATCATCGAACTTATGTTAAGTTTGTATCTCTAGTTTAAGACATGGAGCTATAGTTGTCACTTCAGAAGAAGGCCATTTAAGCCAACGCTGTCACCCGTTGCCACCCTAGAAAACTCTCTTTGTCCCATGTTCTTGTTACATGCGAGGCACCGAATGTCGAAAAAAGATATCGGCAACGAAGTGAACAGAGTGAGAAGTTGGTTGTCTAAAAATGATGAGGTCTGTGGATACATCAAGAGTAAAATGGACTCTTCCCATGGCTTCTTCTTGGACATGGATCATTGCACAAGCACTTTGTAGAACAAAAGTTGAACTTCTTGCAAGCTTAACCCCTAAGAGCACGTCGTTCCAACTATTTCCTTATATTTGCGTGGGGATATCAGATCCAATTCAACCCTCCAACTGGATTTAATACCTCTTATCATTTGGAACTGTATGAAATCCCAACACATCCATCAGATAGAGATATGGACAATCATAATTTTGCCACTAATCAAATGAAAATATCTTTGTAATCTCCCTCAAATATTCATACGATTTTTCATGCAACGACCAACTCAGATTGATTGTGGAAATTTTATGAGCGGATCACAGAAAGAATCACTTCAAAACCAGTTTAAGTTACTTGATTATCCAATATTTCTTTGGCGTGGATTAAAAATAGCCCACAAAATCTTATCCCTCACAAATAGAACTCTTTACTGTTTTCTCGAGTCAACAACACCAAAAATGTTGGTGCAGGGTGGTAGATGTTTTTTCCTTGCAGACGCTATGCACTGCAATTTATGGTGGAAAATTCGTGCCTAACCTCATCTCTTTTCTGTCATTCCCTCCTCTCTGAATCATATCCGTCATGCTTCATTTATTCTCTATAAGAATAATAAGAAGAAATTATTTTATGTTGATTGATGTCAGATACTTCTTTTTCCATCATTATCATATTTGACCCAATTTTGTAGCCACGTCGTTGGCTTAATTCATTGTAGCGCGGCGTCCTCGTTCCATAGTAGCACTAGCTTCCATAGCCAAGGTAACCATATCAAACGCAGACAGAGGATGGCGCAGTTTGGCTACAGTCAACATAAAATAGAGGTGCTCCATTTGCAATTCCTGCTCTACAAAAGGAGGAGAAACATACTCATCATAGCGCATTGAATCATCATGGCAGACGAAGAAATCGGGTCCTTCTCTTAAAATTTCATCTACCTTCACGAGCTCCTGAAACTCCTGAATCAAAAAATCAACATCTTTTTTTTTTTTTGAAGGACTGCTAAACTGACAGTGGGAAGATGCATTGATCAACAAGAAATACAGTTGCCCATCAATCAAAGATTCAGAGAAGAGAAAATGGCCTATAATTATGTGTTGGTTAGAGAATCTAAACGAAGTTCAAAACGAGAAACGAGGTCTTTGCATAGTTTAACAATGCAAGCTAGAACAATTCAGTTCCATTCTTTCTTGGCCCAAGCCAAATGATGAACCTCAAGACTTCGGGTCTAGGCGATGTGGGAAAATTTTTAGATCTAAAGGTTTTTGTAGGTTTTGTTTTCAGGCTACAGGATGAAGGAAGCAGGACCTCCATGTGGCCACCATGAGTTGAAACATGATCTGTGCATTGTCTCCTTCTCCGGAGCAAATGTCACCAAACATTTTAAATTTTAAATGTTTATTCAATGCATGAAAATAACACGTCCATTTCAATGCATTCTTTTAAATGTCCAAATGGAGATATATAATTTAAAATTGAAGTCGAACAATTCGATTGGGGATTTTTTTATTGTCAACAATTTTTCATTCCTGAAACTTCATAGTCATTCTACTTTCTGATCCTTGCGATTGCATGAAGCGCGGAGGAGAGCATACTTATTCTAGAAAAAATAAAACCCTACCTATACTACACTAATTAGAAATGAGAAATTAGTTATGTACAATCAAATAGCCAATGTATCCATGAGCGCAACATTAATAAGAATATGTTCATTGTGAATTTCGCAAATGATAATCGAAAATATATATAACCATGCGAAATTGAATGTTGAAACTGTAATTTAACAAAATAAAAATAAAAAATGAATGGATCTAACCTGGTACCTGCTTGAAACCATTATTCGATAATGCTTTTGTAGGCATAGTTTTCCCTCCTCAGATTGTGTCGCAACTCCTCGTTATCCTCGTCAATCTCCTGCTCGCATAATTGTTCATCACCAGATGTGCAGGGTTCCTTGTATGTTGTTTCTTCATTTTCCTCTGGAGGAGTAATTAAACTTTTAGCTGCTATCAAGATCTCCTCTTCCAAAAAAGAGGAGATACTGACTTTTTCTCAGATTTGAGTGAGATGTTCCAAACTTATACTCATAGTTAAACCATATTGAAAAAGAAGAATGATTTATCATCAAATATTTGAATTTTAAAACTAAGAAATTAAAACTATTTGTAAAAACAAAACACACCAAACTTGAACTCCTTGCGTTACTGAGACCCTATTGTCACTAGGTTATCGGTTCGCACAAGTTAGCTCATCATAAATAAAAACTAAATTTACACAAATAAAAACACACTTTTGCATAAAATAAGGAGAAACACACTTCTGCATAAAAGGGAGAGGACAACCTAACTTTGGAGCAACCCCACTAAATCGGATGCATAGGTTCTTACCTCTCATCTTACTGTCTTCTCTCTGCCCTTAGGTTGTCCATAAAACCAATCCAAAATCATTAAAAGCATCTAATTCAAAATGATACCTATTACCGTTTACAACTCCCCGACAGCGACGCCAAAATGTTGGTGCAATTATATGCATAATATATTACCAAACATAAATTATAAACCGTGATTCGTAATCAATAGAGTTGATGCACTATATGTGTCGATAAAAGATAGGTTCCTATGTCTGTTTAGTATATCTTAGGTAAGAAAACCATTTAGAAACCAACACACTTTTAAAAATAACAATCTTCACACAATTCAAAAGATGGAAAGCAAAACTTATAAACAAGAAAAAAATCTTGCTCAGGTGATGGACTTGTTCATTGATGGCTCATGAAAATAAAAGATTAACTTTTATTCTATCTCTTGGAGAAATTAAACTAACAACAATTAACACTTTGTGCATTCGCAACATTCCATTAGAGGTGCATGTAGGGTGAGAGATGGAGGTCTTGGTTGTGCATGTGTTAGCAAGGTGTAACCTAATCAATTCTGGAAAATCAATCTAAGTGCAGTGGGATGCTCCATTAAAGATCATGTATGGTGAAATATGGAGATCCAACTATTCCTTCATTACCACACTTTGCAACAAATTCGAATAAACAAAATAACATGAACAAATACATGAAATGAAAATCTACACTAACAATTTACAATAACCTTACCAACCTGGATCGGTGGCCCTTTCTGATGCCAACATGGAAGCTTTAGATCACCACATGCTAACTTCTAAGAGACACAAGATCACTGAACTTGAACTTCCATTAATCTTCAACAAGTAGGTTTATAGAAAGAGTCTTTTCATGAATCTAATCTACATCATAACAATTCTCTTCTTAATCTACATAATAATACTTCTCCTTCTTCAAGAAGAGAGGGCACTCTCTTTTATACATGAGATATTTGAAAAGAATATAAGCATCTCATAATTACAAATCCACTTTTATCTCAACCCATTTCCCATTATTACAAAATATAATCCCTTCAAATCCTCACACATATCTCTCATATATATTGGATAAGATATGACAACCAAATCTCCATGATCTTCTCCTTGGATTAAGATTGAATTATCTCCTCAAATCTTGAAATGGTGGAGGAAGTATTCAAGAAGTCTTTTTGAATTAATCCTTCACACATTACAAATATCACACATTTTTGAGATATATATGAACACATGTTTGAGACTTATTACATGACTAGTAAAAAACCCCATCTTCCACAGCGTGCATAACCAAAACTAGAAGTACCCAAAAGTTAAAATGCATACCACATGTACCTTGAATGCCTTCTCAACATCCTCCAAGTTTCACTATCTGAATCATTCTAGAAAAAACATTATAGAGAAAATGGTAAGATGATATTTAAAAAACATACCTTGGAACACATCATCACAAGAATTCATCTTCCCTTGGAATTTCTCCCTTCTTCACTTCATCTTCCATTTGAAATTCGCTTCCAAGACTGTGTTAAGAGATCAAAAGATTTAATCATGAAAATGAGAGGTTCTTAATTTGTATTTATACCCTTCCAAACACCTTCTTTACTTGACCTTGAGTCGACTTGTAACTTCTTGTTTGCAAAACATTTTTCTCCTTTACTTGACTTTAGGGTCAACTTATAACTTCTTTACCTTATATCCAAGGATTCTTGACCATACTTTGGAGTTTCATATTTAATATGGAATAACTCCTCAACCGTGAGGAACCACATGCCATGCCACCTACCATTGGAGACATATTGATGAGGACTATTAATCAATGGGTGTTTTGCATGCATTTGCAATGTCCTTCATACTCTTTTTCTTCAATCAAATTCAGGATTCATGACCACACCTCTGAGGCTTCTTAACCACTTAACCACTTAACCATATTTCTATGGATTCTTGTAAACTTCTTCAAATCGTCTTCTCATGAAGGTCATGATTAAAGATACGCCATAAGGGGACCACTTTGGATACTTATTCCAACATACCCTTCACTTCTAGAAGCTTCCAAACTTTCTTTAGGGATTCTTCTAGGGTTGACCTCAATGAAAACCAATTTTCCAACAATCTCTGTCTTTGGCATTGATGACAACACTCACGCTCCCCCTATGACCATTTCTCCCCTGTCTTCATGCTTTTGATTTTTCTCTCCCCCTTTGACATCAATGGAAAAGGGTAACTCCCTTAACAATACACCTTCATTTGACAATCTCTCTCCCCCTTTCTTGTTTTCTTCTAATCTTTCTCTCATGTTGTATTCTTTGCAAGATGTCATGTAGATAAATGTGGGTCTTGTTGTATATGCTTCCTTTCCTCTCTTCTAGAACTGCTTGTCATTTGGTACTTCCTATTACTATAATCCACTGGCGTATATTAAGAGCATTCATGCCAATATTTCTTCATCACTTGATTTTAAGTCTTCATGGAATGTCATGTCTTCAATAAGCTGACATCAATGGCATAATCATTCAACAATTTTCCCTTGATAGTATAAATCTTGTTCACAATTTCTCTCCTCTTTTTTTGCTATCCCTCTCACTGCTTGTCTTCCCTTGACTAGTTAGTTCCACCTGTCAATATGAATTTTTTTTAGTCATATGCTCTATTGAACATTCCTCTTGATGACAAAGACAACAATTCCATCTACCTTTCTGTAATGCTTCCATCCACTGTCATGTATCTTCTCTGGTTCATGTCAAGTATTGTTTTCTAGACTTCTCAAATATCTCATGAATTCATCTATGACAATATGTCACAACAACTATCCATGAATATGTTACTCAACTATACACAATGTTGACTAATATGCCACTTCATTGTTCTAAGAGATTATTTGAATCTTTTGCAACTAATTACTACATTTTTCCAAAAAAATGTTCCTTAATTAACCAATTTTTCGTGAGACATTCTACACCTCTATCATCAAACCATTATGAATCTAACTTCCCAGAAGCTGCAAACATTTCAAACTGCCCGAATGATAGTTATCCAATATTTAATAGTTGTATCTTAGACTCCCCCTCTTCAACATTCAAAATTGTTGGGAGTCTCCAAGATATATGGATTATAACAATATATAAGCCTACTCTACTACAAGATCATCATTCTGAATTTTAACATCTTCCTCTTTTCTTGTAGATTCATCATGATATCACAACTCTATAAATCATGTGAGTATGATCTCTGGAAGTTTTTCATTGACATGTTCTTCCTGTTTTTCTTGCATTCTCCAAATTTTCTTGTACTTGATATTAGTTTTTTCGTTCAAGGAATAATTCATCATGCTTCTACAATCACGAGCTATATGTCCATAGTTGTGTCATTTGCAACATTCAATATTGTAGGGGGGCACATACAAATTTATTGCTTGAACATTTCTTCCATATGATTTGTAATCTACAAAATTATGTCTAAAGTTATTACAAGTAAAACAATAACGAGGAAATAAAATTTGATACCTAGGAGACAATGATTCTCTTTGTGATGTAGTCCTTCTGAATTCATGCCTTAATTGATCATGATATTCTCTTTTATTGTTTCCTTCACAATGATTGAAGTTTCTTTTATACATGAAGGTAGAAGGTGTTTTTGGAGATACATCTCTTTTGCATTGAATCCTCTCACTCTTGTTGACCATGATCCCTTCCTTTGAGAATGTCTACATAATTCTTAGCCTTCTCTTCATTATTCCTTTTCGACAAGATGTAACACTTCTCTTCATATTTCTTTACTGATGACATGGAGATTCCTCTCTCTTCAAAGCTCTTGTTGGGATTGGCATTGCCATTCTTTGCATGAGGCCTCACTTATGTATTCAAGAACTTATTTATTGAATGGTGGCATTTGATAGCTAAGAATGTCTTCTAGTACTTGAGATATCTTCAATTTCTTATTTATCTTGTCAAGTTCAACCCTAAAAAATAGGACTTCTTATTCAATATTCTCACTATATTCTTCTTTCTTCATTATGTGGATCTATCTGATTTGATGAGATTCCTTCTTCTTTTTTTGTATCAGCATTCTCTTTATCTTAATCAACATTCTTTGGCTCTTTGGTTGCAAAATGAGATTCGTTATATTAGATATTATGTATCTTATCCCAAATCTCTTTGGCTAATGGAAATTTTCCCATTTTTGCTTTTACCAAATTAGGTAATCCATCCATGATGGCATCCATTGTTATTTTTTTGTTCCTTTTTAATTCTTTCTTGGTTGCAGTCTTCAGAGGTTTCCTTTTAGTGGTGTATCTTGTAATAGCTGAGTACCAAACATCATACCCCTATACATCTAAAATACTTTCATCCTTTTGCTCCATATCTCATAGTCCTGATCATCAAACAATAGCATTCCATTATCTATGCACTCCATGATCTACCTTCACATGGCTAGATTGATTCTGAAGGATCTGCTCTGATACCAATTTTTGGAATATTTGTCAATACTAAGAGGAAGGGTGAATCGGTATTAAGAAATTCTTACCATTTTCAATCACAACTTGTAAAAATTACATTATCAACAATTCCATTCAATTATGTTTTCATTTAACATATCATAAACATATAATCATAGATGCATGGTACATAACAATTTTACGTGGAAACCCAAATGGGAGAAAACCACTTAACACTTTTTAATATATATCATCAATATTACATTAATAGGAAGCACCAACTTGCAAGTGTTTCCAGCACCAACTGGAAGGAGGCACCAACTTGAAGGAAGCTACAACTCCCTAAATTCTCTAGCACCAAATGAAAGGTGACTCCAACCCCCTAGTTTATAGTATCTAAGATGAAGGAATATACAACTCCCTATATTCTCCAAAACCAAATAGAAGGAAGCTACAACCCCATAGTTACAAGCTCTAACCTGAAGGAAGCTCCCACTCCCTAGATTTTCCGGCTCCAACCAGAAGGATGCTACAAACCCCTTTCCTTTTGCATTCCTTCCTCCCTTGAATATAAATAGAGATTCAACCTATCATTGTTATTTTCAATGATACTTATACATCATCATCATCAAATCTATATCCACTACAACTGATACATCATCATCATCAAAACTAGATCCACCTCAACTGATACATCAACATCATCAAAACTAGATCCACCAAAACTGATACATCAAAATCGTCAAAATGGGTCCACTTAGAAACATGGTCCACATAAATATCCTAGTTCCACATGGGTCCATGTATAAACCCCAACATCACCTCTTAAATTTATCTCGAACACATGTTCGAGACTAGTTTATAGATTAGTCACAAACACTAACTTCCAACAAGTATAACTTTGTACTTCTAATGAATCAAGGTCTGAAACTTGTACCCAATTGTCTTATCTATCCTCTCTAAAATTTCTCCAATATTCTCTCCTTGACGCATCATAGAAAAGGAGATATAGTGAATATGGAAGACCTTCCTGAATTTTTTCCTATTCTGGAGAGAAACCTGGTACATCATGCCACATATTCAATATTTGATATTTGATTTTGACGTTCATACAAAAAATATTGTAGACTGTGCTCTTTCCAATGCAATTTTTCTCACATGAGTTGGGTCCTCTATGAATTAGTTATGACTGTTTTACCTAGAACACTTGTTTGAGACTAGTTACAGGACTAGTCAAAAACCCTATTTTCCACACAGTGTATATCCAAAAGTAAAATGCCCCAGAAGATGAAATGCATACCATAAGTACCTTGATATGGCTTCTCAACATGCTCCAAGTTTCATGATATGAATCATTATAGAAACAAAATTATAGAAAACATGGTAAGATGACCTTTAAAAACATACCTTAGAAAACATCATGACGAGACTTCATCTTCCCTTGGAATTTTTTGCTTCTGCACTTCATCTTCCTTTTGAAATTCAATTCCAAGATTGTGCTAAGAGATCAAAAGATTGAATCATGAAAATTATAGATTCTTAATGTGTATTTATACCCTTCCAAGCATCTTCTTTACTTGACCTTGAGCCGACTTATAACTTCTTGTTTGCAACAATGTTTTCTCCTTTACTTGAATTTAGGGCCAAATTAGAACTTCTTGACCTTATATCTGGGGCTTCTTGACCATACTTCGGGTATTCATATTTAAGAGGTAATAATTTCTCAACCATGAGGAACCACATGGAATTCCACCTACTATTGGAGATGACTTGACGTGGACTATCAATCAATGGATCATTTGCATGCATTTTCAATGTCCTTCATACTATTTTTATTCAATCAACTTCAGGATTCATGACCACACCTTCAGGGATTCTGAACCACTTAACCATATTTCTATAGGTTCTTTCAAACTTCTTCAAATCATCTTCCCATGAGGGCCATGCTTAAAGCTATTCCATAAGGGGACCACTTTGGAGATTTCTTCAAATATACCCATCACTTATAGAAGCTTCTAAACTTGCTTCATGTCTTCTTCTAGGGTTGAAATAAATGAAAACCAATTTTCCAATAATACATGTATGTAAATACTATATGGAAACTTTCTTATGATGCATCCCTTTGTTGTGGCTTCAATTAGATGAATCCCACCCGCGACTGCCTCTAATCTCTCTTTTGCTTGACCTATTTGATCTCTATATGGAGGTCCTTCTCCACCTATCCAAGATCTTGAATTACAATCCTTCATGATCCAACCCTCTCTACATCAAAAGTTGGATGAAATATCTTCACCCAATCAGTGAGATCTCCTCACTCTTGTATAATAAAAATTCATTCTCTTCTTCTACACTTCTCACACTAGCAAAAGTACTTCTTTGCTAGGTCCGGACTTGATCTCTCATTAAGGTACCTGATATCAACATGTCACTAAATATCCAAACCTTTTCATCTCACCAAAGGTCCCCACCTTGGTCTCTCACCAAGGGACTATGTGTTGACTCCCTCAACACAAGTGACTTCCTCCCAAAGTAACTTCCTACTTCACCCTAGCCTTTCTTTTATAATCATGAGTTACAATCCATTTCTAATCTCCAAAATGATTGATTACTGGTATTACTTCTCAAACACTTAATATTTATGTTCTTAGATTACATGCTAATTAATTTTATCACTTTTCGCAAATAACGCAATTCACTAATAAAAACAGTTTTACTTTAATTAATTACTTTTAACTAAAGTAATCTCAAGGGTATAAGGATTTCAATGAATTCCACATGCTAGACACATGCCAATGAGGAAGTACTTGTCTAATTCTACCACTAACATCAACACTCTCTCTTAGCGAGGAAGGTACTTATCCTACTTGGAATTGGCTCTATATCTGCTACTAGATCTGCTACCATGGTTTCTCTCTAATCTATGTAATTGGTTGCTCCCTTTGACATAGAAGCTATACTTTCCATTTCACTCTGACCTATCTTCAAATACTCACTTCTTTTGAACATTATCTTAAAAGCATCCTACTTCTGACCATCCTGCATGGACATTTTGTACCATGAATCTTGTCTGATAGACTTGAAGGTTTCTCATTCTTACTTGACCCTGAAGGATGACTCCCCCTGAGTTGCTCAACCTTTAGAGCCTCTCACTCCCTGTTAATTTCCACTCACATGATCCAAGGTCCCCTTGGATCCTTTTATATGCTCCTATCCGTGGATAATGGTTCACTTGAGAAATAAAAATTAGAAAATAGCCAATCCATGCAAGCCTCAAGATCAATCCTTCGATCGTGTTGGTTGACTGTTATCTCCCTTGCTGCCCCTTTTATCCTTTCCTCGAACCTTTCCCTAAACAGTTGTTTTATTCATCTATGATTCACTGAATCCAATATATCTATCATCCTTTTATATCTATATGAATTTCCTTATTCACTCATCTTAAATACCCTTGATTCATTGTCCTTCATGGCTCAAGAAGTTGAGAAAAAGTCTTTCTTTTCTCCTAAGTGGATGACTCATGCACATGAGAAAAAATATATCTCTACTTTGATGTGCTCTCATGTGGCTTAAATATCTAAATGGAAGTCCTTATCCACCTATCCGATATCTCCTTGTTGACTTCCTAGCCTCCTACCATTACTCAGCAAGCCACCCAATAGAATTTCCTGCTGAAACTGCCTCTGTATTGTCCTTGTATGCAAATGTCACCACTACATTCCATGTATGTATGTGACTATCACCACTGTATCCCGTGTATGTATGTGACTATAATGTACATGAATATCCCTTATGTGACCAATGTACACCTCGGTACACCTGAAAAAACACTTTTTTTTCCTCAGTACTATTGTTTCCTAAAAACCAGTCCTTTGATTTCTTCCTGCACATTTATAGATCTGCTAAGATCTCCTACAGAAATGATAATTATATTGCAAACAATAGTGGATTCATTCTTATTACTTCAAGAACCCACCTCAAAACTGATTATCCCATATATTTTCTCTAACAGTTCTTCCACTAAAGTAATCCTTATCTAAGATATTGAATCACATTCCTTCATTATCCAAACCTCTCTGCGTCAAAACTTCGATGAAATATCTTCACCCAACTAGTGAGATATCCTCACTCTTGTGTAAGAAAAAGTCCTTCTTTGCTTCTACATGTTGAAATATTGGTTTTCATTGATGTCAACCCTTGAAGAAGTCTGGTAGAGAAGTAAGGTATCCCCAAAGGCATGGTTATGGGACCTGAAGTTGGTTGAGGAATATGGTCACAAAGGATGGTGTAAATATAGGTAACTCACTAACGAATGGATATTCCTCGTCGTACCATTTCCTATGATAGGTGGTACACCACATAGTTCCTCACGGTTGAGGAGTTCTGGCGTTGTGCATTTAGAAGCCCCGAAGAATGATCAATAAGCCTCTAGTTGGTTACAAGTATTTAATGAAAGGGTAAAGTGGTTGAAAAAAGACATTCTAGAAGCCCTTAAGTTTAAAGAAAGAGGTTACTTAGAAAAATTATAAATACACCGTAAGGAGTCATTCACAAGTACATTCACTCACACATTCTATTGAACATATTCTAGTGAACTAGTGATCTATTTTTCAAGTTAGTGATGGATAAATATGAGGTAGAGACAAGAAATGAATGTGGGAGTTTCATGGTTGCAGAGGAGAGCTAAGTTTGTTGAAGAAATCCAAGTTTGGTAGGTGATCTGGATTTTATGAGAAGAACGAAATGAATACAAATTATTAATAGGTGCTTAACACAAAATAATAGAGATACAATAAAACTGGTTTTCTATTCAATAACAAAATAAGATGAAACTGTAAAATGCAGCAGAAACAAGCTCGCTGGAATGGTGGTGGCTTATCTCTGAGAAGAGATGTGATGGCAGCATGCATTCACAAGAAGAAGGTTACAATGAGGCTCTGAAGGCATTTTTAAAATAAGAAATAATGCCAAAAACCCTAGACATCCAAAAACCTAACCCTAGGAGATGAAACGCCAAAAGTCATGTGGGCCCCGTTTGGGTAAGCTAGTACATCAACTTCACGGGGTCGTAACTTTTGCATACGATCTCCGTTTTAGGCATGTGATAGCCCGTTGGAAAGGTATCATTGAGGAGATTCATTTTGGGGGCTCATTCATGCCTTTGTCTATCATCGAAGATATTGATACTGAAAAACCTTCATTTAGGCCCTCAAAATGGCCCCAGAAGTAAAAACTGCTAAAAATAGTAAATTGCCAAAAATGTCAGAAAATTGTTTTGAGCCAGTTGGAAAAGGTGGGTGGCCACCGATATCCATATACATCAGTCCTCCACCCTTAGGAAGAAATGGTATCCATTGCGTTTAGGTCCCCCATTAGATGAGGAAATTTATGTTGAATTTGGCCCCGGGTGAGCCACTTGCCTTGGTGCAGGAGCTACCCTGCTTTGACAACTCGATAAAGCTGGATCCTTTGTTTTCGAGTACCCTTGATATTTCTATCCACAATATGATCATTGGATTCCTTTTGTATGCAGTCAGGGTTGAGCTGGTGTCAGTTGTTCTGCTACTTTTGAGGTGTCCAATAATGGTGGGAAATAAGGGCGAAGGAGATCCACGTTGAACACTAGGTGCAGGCCAAGGAAAGGAGGAATGTTGAGCTCAAAATAATTATCCCCCATGGCCTTGGTGATAGTGTACGGTCCATAACGGAGTGGGCAAAGCTTCCGATGGGGTCCTATAAGGCATTCTTTCTGCAAGTGCAACCAAACTTTGTCGCCCACCCGAAACTTATGCAGCACCCGATGTTGATCATGGCACTATTTGTACTTGTCATTGGACTTCTGTAGGATATCCTGAACCTGTTGGTGGAAGTGCTGGATCCACTCAATGAACCAGGTGGCTTTGTCAGCTTCAGTTGGAGTAGGAGATGAGTCAATCGAGGTGACCGCAAGGGGAAGTGCAACATCTATGGGACCCAATGGTTGGAATCCCAACCCCACTTGAAAGGGGTTGTGGTCAGTTGAGCTATACAAGGCTCGGTTGTAGCTATGTTGGACATAAGGAAGGCTCTCATCCCATGTGCGAGGGTTCTTTGAATTATACATGTGAAGGATATTCACAATCATTTGATTTACAACCTCAGTTTGGCCATCTGTCTGGGGGTGGAAGGCCATGGATTTGGTGAGCTTGGTGTCCAGTAGTGACCAGAGGCTTGACTAGAATGTGTGGAGAAATTGACTATCCTAATATGAGACAATGGTTTGTGGGATTCCAAAATGTACCCAGACTCGTTCAAAGAAGAGCTTGGCAGTGGCCTCTGCTATGATGCTCTTCTTGCAGGCAACCAAAATCGCCATCTTAGAAAAGTGATCAAAAACCACAAAAACACAGTCATTTCCCTGCTTGGTGGATGGGAGGCCTGACATGTAGTCCATTGAGATGGATTCCCATGGCCTGTCAGGAGTAGGAAGAGGGGTGTACAAGCCCTATTTCTTAGTGGTCGGTTTGGCAATAGCGCAGGCAATGCAGGACCTGATATACTTGTTGACCTCCTGTCGAAGTTTAGGCTAGTAGAAATGTTTCTATAGCATCGCCACTGTCTTTTCGACACCGAAGTGTCATGCCACCCAACTGTAGTGGGATTCCTAGATCAACTTCACTCACTCACTTGATGGAACATAGATATGGCCTAGACAACACAACAACCCATCCTGAAGATGGAAATTATCGAAAACTGCATTTGCACCCAACATTTGGTAGGTGGTGGCGAGGTCAGGGTCTGTCTCATAGAGTTGGGGCCATCTAGATGTCTCATGGCCGCAAGAGTCTAGCACTATGGTGAGTGCCATGACCGATGGTCTACTGAGGCAATCAACGATGCGATTGGTGCTTCCTGTTTTATACTTGATGTTGAGGTGGAATTGCTGCAAGTATGTGGACCACTTTTGGTGGTGGTCATTTTGCAGTTTTCCCTATGTCTGCATGAACTACAGTGGCTTATGATCAGTGTGGATGACTGTCTCCTTCCCAAGAATGTAATGTCTCCACTGGAGGCATGCTTGCATAATGGAGTACATTTCTTTGTCATAAGTAGGGTACTTACGGATAGTATCTGACAGTGTCTCACTATGATAGGCCACGGGGTGGTCGTGCTGAGTGAGAACAGTGCCCACAGCATAGTCTGAAGCATCTGTCTCGATCTCAAAGGGATGTTGCAGGTCTGGTAGTGAAAGTACTGGGGCTGAGCACAAGCGTTGCTTCAAATCATTAAATGCTTGTTGTTGGGACTGGCCCCACGCAAATTTCACCTTACCACCACCCCTGTTTATTTGGCTGAGGGCCCATGCAATATGGGAGAAACCCAACACGAACCTACGGTAGAAATTAGCAAGTCCCAAGAAGCTCTGAAGCTCAGTGAGTGTTGTTGGGGTTGGCCAGTCACGGATGACTTGGATCTTGGATGGATCCACATGTACGCCATGCTGATCAATGATGTAGCCTAGGTAATGGACCCTTCCCATGCCGAAGGAGCATTTTTCCAGGTTGGCGTATAGCTTGTGCTACTGCTGGGTGTGCAGAACCTGCTGAATATGCTGCAAGTGTTCGGCCCAAGTCTTGCTGTAAATTAGAATGTCATCCAGATACACCACTACAAAAGTATTAGTGAATGGTCGCAGGATATCGTCCATCATCCTCATGAAAGTGGCTGGAGAATTTGTCAAACCAAAGGGCATGACCAACCATTCAAAAAGTCCTTCCTTTGACTTGAAGGCGGTCTTCCATACATCTGTCTATTCTATCGGGACCTGGTGGTAACCAGACTTCAGATCAATCTTATTGAAGTATTTGGCCCCCGTGAATTGATCAAGGAGGTCATCGATTCGGGGAATCAGGTACCGGTTTCTGAAAGTGATTTTATTCAGAGCCCGGTAATCAATACAGAGTCGCCAGGTTCCATCTTTCTTCTGTACCAGCATGATTGGGCTCCCGCAAGGTGATGAGCTAGGGCAGATGTGCCCCTTGTGGAGAAGTTCTTGGATCTGTCTCTTGATCTCCTCATTCTCTAACAAAGAGCGATGATAGACTGGCCCATTGGGCAGTGGTGCGTCGGGGGTCAGATCGATGGGGTGCTTGACCTGGTAGTGCAGAGGTACCCCTGTAGGTGAGGTGAAGATATCCGAGTATTCTTCCATGACCTTATCTTCTTGCTTCTGCTGTGTGGATAGGTTGGCTGAAGAGACCCTGGATGTGGCTGCAATCTTTTTCTTATTCTGAGAGTGAATCACGAAGAAGACAAACTTCCCCGTCTAAGAGATGACCTTCCTGCATTTATTAGCAGAGATCAAGGAAATATCACTAGGTGGGACTGCCTTGGGCATCCTATACAATTTCCTGTTCAAAGTAATAATAACACTACGAGGCCTAGACTCATATACAACATGGAGTTTCCATAAATAAGGTTGGCCCAAAAGAACATCACAAACTTCAAGAGGAGCAACATCACATAATACCTCATCTTTGAAGGTCCCTATGTCGTACGATAGTCAGCACTATTGGCTGACATGGAGATCACTTCCTTGGTGGAGCCATCCAATGGTGTAGGGTTGTGGGTGGGGCGTTGTTGGTAGGGCCAGTCGCTTGACGACCTCTGCTGAGATGAGGTTCTTCTAGCTACCGCTGTCAATGATGAAGTGTAGCAAGGTTCCTTTTACCCACATCTGTGAATGGAAGAGGCACTCTACTTCTTCTGGCTCATCTGGTTCACTAGGCTAGAGCTTGGTGGTAGCAATGATGGCACTAGGTTCTGCGTCAATGATCCATCTTCCCCTTTCTGGTTCTATCTCGGAGTCAGAATACGCATCTGATTAAGAGGCTTTCACTTCAGCCACCAGTGACTGCTTTGAGTGACAGTTAGCAATGTTATGCCAAGGACTCTTATGGAAGTCGCACCACTTCCTGGTATCTTTCTTTGTCTTTCCAGTGTCCTTATTTTCTTTTGGCTTGTACTGGTTGTCTTGATACTATCCATCTTTGCTCTGTCCTTTGTTCGGTGGGTTGGGGCCGCCTTTTCCTGGATTTTGTTGTGAGGGGTTCCCAGGCCCAAATTGTTGCGTCTTTTGTTTAAGCTTCTGCTCGATTTTGATGGCATATCGGTAGGCCACGCCCAAGGATGAGATGTCCAAAAATTCCATTTTGGTCCAAATGTATCTATGCAGAGCACCGTGATACTTGAGAACTAGATTTCGCTTTGAATCTTTGATACCCAACTTGGTGTGCAAGGTATGGAAGATATTTATGAAATCTACCACTGCTTGGTCTCTTTCTTGCCGTAGTGTGGTCCATTTGGTATATAGGTCGTCATAACATCTGACAGGGTAGTATTGTTCCTTAATAGCATCCCTGAAGGATTCCCAGGTGGTCGTGACTGAAAATAATGAGTTTTCCTCTGTTTCCTTTTGCTCACAGAAAGTTTCCCACCAATCTTTGACATGGGGAACGGCTTTGAGGAGCACAAAAGTAATCTTTTCTCTATTCGAAAAATTATGAACAAAAAAATACCCTTCTAGTAGATTCAACCACTTGTCTACAGCATCTGCGTCTATCTGACCTTCAAATATAGGAATATCAAAGTTTATTTGTACCTTGAAGGGGGTGGCACCTATGTTCGAAGAAGATGCATTGCCTATTGGTAGTCGCCAAAGGATTTGCACAAAACTATCCATCATCTCGTTCCTCTGTTGCGTGAGGGCTTCCTCAATCAACAGTTTGAAAGGATATCCTGTCCCATCATCTTTATTTTCTCCTACCATGGGAGGTCGCTTGGGCGTGCGAGAGATTTTTTCCTCAAGAGAAACAAGCTCGAGACCTAACTCTTTGTACTCCGACCTCGTTGGGGACATGCATTAAGATGACAAGGAGCAGACCGCTCTGATACCATTGATCCAGATTTTATGAGCAGAACGAAATGAATAAAGATTATTAATAGGTTCTTAACACAAAATAACAGAGATACAGTAAAACTGGTTTTCTATTCAATAATGAAATAAGCTGAAACTGTAAAATGCAACGGAAACAAGCTTGTTGGAATGGTGGCGGCTTATCTCTAAGAAGAGATGTGATGGCACCGCGCATTCGCAAGAAGAAGGTTACAATGAAACTATGAAGTCCTTTTTACAATAATCAAGAATGCCAAAAACCCTAAACATCCAAAAACCTAACCCTAGGAGATGAAACGCCAAAAGTCATGTGGGCCCCGTTTGGGTAAGATAGTACATCAACTTCCCAGGGTCGTAAAGTTTGCATATGATCTTCGTTTTAGGTGTGTGATAGCCCGTTGGAAAGGTATCATTGAGGAGATTTATTTTTGGGCTCAATCATGCCTTTGGATATCATTGAGGATCTTGATACCGAAAAACCTTCATTTAGGCCCTCAAAATGGCCCTGGAAGTAAAAACTGCTAAAGATATTAAATTGCCAAAAATGTCAGAAAATTGTTTTGAGCTAGTTGGAAAAGGTGGGTGGCCATCAATATCCATATGGATCAGTAGGACCTTGTGGGTCATACCACTAGTTTCTCGTAAGTCATCCCTGTGAGCTTCTTAGGGATCATCACGCGAGGCCCCATGTGACATAATGTATTAGTCCCGCGAGGACAAGACAATTTTGGGATTATGCTGATACCAGGTCCCATAAGTCAGAAGTGAGCTTACAGGTTAGACCTACTATGCATAAGATCAACTACATAGGTATTGGTATGCTTATGTATTTGTTGTTATGGTTATACATGGTTATGTTTTGATACATGATTGAGGTATGTTTGGTGTGGCACATGATTGAGGTACATATTGGCTACATGGTTGATAGAGGTATATTTTTATATTTGGTTATGGTATAACTATTATGGTTTAGCTTTGAGATGTGGATGTACGGTTGAGGTATACACTAAATGTATGGTGGTATATGGATGAGGCATATGTTTGGGTTCTTTGAGGCACTTCATTGATGATATGGTACATATCTACACATGATTGATATGGTATATGGTACTAGTTTTATATGTGGTTGTTTCTCTAGTACTTGTTATATGATATTATGGTATCTACAATTGGAATATATTATGGTACATGATTGATGCATGTTATACTCCATTTGTTGGTACACATTTGATGCATGGTATGGTACATGTTTGGTATATCAGTTTGATGATAAAGTGACATATACAGGTTGATGGTATAGTGATAGTGATAGAGGTAGTGACAATGACAGTGATAGTGACAGTTACAGTGGCATTGACAGAGATGGTGACAGTGAAAAAGTCAGTGACAATGACATTGGAAGTGACAGTGGTAGTGACAGTTGGTCTACATTTATATTTTAGGGTGGAAAAATGGGATAAGGAAAGGGGCTTGTAGCCTCCTTCTGGTTGGTGTCGGAGAACACACGGAGTTGGAGCATGAGAATGAGGAGGTTGTAGCCTCCTTCTAGTTGGATGCAGTGAATTCAGGGAGTTATAATTTCCTTCAGGTTAGATCTTGTAAATAGGGGGTCGTAGCCTCCTTCCAGTTGCAGTGGGAGAATCGGGAATTTAGTGCTTCCAATGAATTTAATCTTTGATATATAAAAAAGCCTTTTGTGTTTTTCTCCCATTTGGGTTTACATGTAAATTTTGGTGTACAATGTATTTGATGTGATGCTTCTTATCTTTGTGTGCTCATGATACATTGATTATATACTATTGATTGATATATTTATGATATATTGTTGATTAAATTGAAGTTGATATAATGTGTTAAGAAGTGATAAGAAGTGATCATATTGATTCACCCCCCCCCTCTCAGTATTCCAACAATTGGTATTAGAGAAGATCCTTCAAGAGACAGTCTAACCACTAGAAGGAGATCATGGAATATGATCAGATTGGAGTACCATTGTTTGATGGCCACAACTATGCCTTTTGGATAAAAAGGATGAAAAAATATGTGAAGGCACAAGGATTTGATGTCTGGAGAGATGTATTAGATGGATACAAAGAACCAACCACTCCCCCAATAGATAAGGATGGAAATATACTTGAAGATAACTATTCACAGACCAAAAATGCTATTCTTAATGGTTTAACAGAATAAGTATATGTCACATTTATATAGTCTGATTCCACAAAGGAAGTGTGGGAAAAACTTCAGAATATCTACGAAGGTGATGCCAAATTCAAGGGAGCCAAACTTCAATATTTCAGAGCCAAGTTCGAACAATTGAATATGAAGGAAGATGAAGACATTGTCACCAACTTTCTATGAGTTGAGGAGATATTCAATACCATTAAAGGTTTGGGATAATAAATGAAGGAACCAATCATTATTCAAAAAGTGTTGAGGTCTCTACCTATGAGATATGACTCGAAGATTTCATATCTAGAAGAAAGAGAAGATTTAGCTACATTAAGCATGGATGAGCTACATCGCATACTCATAGCCTACAAAATGAGGATATAGTAAGACAAATTAGTCACAAAGGAATCAACATTCAAGGCATATAAGAAGTCAAAGAAGAAAAAAAATAAAAAAGTACAAGTCAAATTGTAGTTGCAGCGATGACTCAGAGGAACATGAAGAAATGGAAAACTTTGTAAGGAAGTTGAAAAGAGGAATTAGAAAGTACAAATGTATGCTTCCATTAATTTTTTTTAATTGTAGTGTTTTTGGTCATTTTTCTTCTAAATTTCCTTATGCTAAGAATAAAAATATGAAGAAGATAACCCTAAGAAGAAAAAGAAAATTCAAAAGGGAGATCAGAGAAGAAACAAAAAGAAATATTTCAAGAAAAGTTTCTACTCAAGGGAAGATAGTTCATCATCAAATGAGAATGATAATAGTGACAGTGATTCAAAAAGAGTAATCTTCATGGTAGTAGATGATGAAGAAGAAGATTATGAAGAAGAAGGAGAATTTGATCCCATATAAGAACTAATAACTGCCTTAGAATAACTAGGGAAATAAAGAAAGAAAATCAAGTCAGTCAAGACAAAGTTAAAGAAGAATGAAGGATCTCAAAATTACAACTCAGAAAAATTCGATCAAATGATCACAAATTTAAAATCCAGGTAGAAGAAAACAAAAGGATTAAAGAAGCACTCAGAAATTTGTTGGAAGAAAGGGAAAATATGATTGAAATTTTGGAATAAAAAATAGTCACGCTTAGAAAAGATATTCAGAAGAAAGATATGCAACAAAATAGATCTAAAATATTGGATGAGATTATCAACAGTCAGAGAACATACTATGGCAGGACCGAGCTAGGATACAACCAAATGTAGACTGAGAAAGGTTCAAGATCAAAGTCAACAGAACAGGAAGCAGAACAAAGAATATATGTAGAAGCCATCATAGGTTCTCCTAAGAAGAAAGAAGACAAAAGGACCCAAGAACTAAATCTTAGAGAAACTGCACCATTAGAATATACAAAGTTCCAAATCAGTAGCAACTAGCAAGACCTCAAGAAGAGGAAGACTTCAGAATAGTAGCACCATTAAAAAGACTTGTCACCTCTAGGTATCAAACTATTTTTCTTGGCCTATGTTATTCATGTAATAATTTTGGGCACAAATCTATGAACTACAGAGAAGATGTCAAGAATAGAAGAGACTATGAAGGCTAGTCAAATAATAGTTATCCAAGAAGGCATTTTGAAACATAGAACAAAAACCATAATTTTTTTGGATCATTGAGTAATGAAGTGGAATGTTACAAGTGCAACAAATTTGGACATGTGGCCAAATATTGTAGATTGATTATTCCCCCAAGAGAATCAAGACAAAAAACAAATAGTCAGAAACAAGAACCATAAAGGATATTTCTATAGTGGGAAAACCCACCTAGAGACTACACTAGGGTTCTAAAGTGCAGGTAGATCTAACCGTCTAAAGTCACCTACTTTTAACAACTATCCCGACAACACCCCACATTCATGCATAAAGTGCAAAGTATAGGGATCCGGTAGTCTTACCTTATACTCCGCGTCTGGTGTCGATCCCTATGTGTTCGGTTGCTTCTCGACTACAAATCTCCTCCCAAGGTTGACCTGCATTCACCAAAAGACAAACAAGAAACTACAAACATTCATTCTATATATGAATTAGTAAGTTAGATGTCATAAAAAAATGTAAATTAAAAATGAAGATTGAACACATCATATGGCGGGACAGAAAAAGTAGTTCTTTATATTAATCTCACAGAGTTACTTACACAATGAGATCGACAACTTCTCCTCGAACTCGGTCCTGGGATCCTCTTCACCAAGATCCAACTGCTTCCACGTATCCTTCTTCTCTCACACTTCTCTCTATATAATGGGCATAGGCTTATGGATGAGGAAAAAGGCAAGAATAGGGAATTCTAGCTCAAAACTCACAATGTGGCTACAAATTCTTGGGGCAAGGGGGGAAAGAAAAATGGGGAGAGTTTCATTGTTGCTATGTTTCTCCTTGGAATGAGACCCTGTTGGGGCTAAATATATGCACTATTAATTCCCACATTTAATTATCAACCGGGGCTCGTAAGCTTCAAGGTGCATGAATAGGAAACACAAGATCAGAGCCTAGTCTAGCCTAATCTAAAGCTGACAAAATAATCTTCAAACCCACACTGCAGGAAACTAACACTAAGGATTCATCACTAGGACGTAGGAATAACGTAGTGTTATAAAGGCTTAGATCATAGTCTTTCATGCACTCATGGTGATGTTCATGTGATTAATCTTGAGTAGCATACTTAAGTTTTTATGTCCTTCAATGATTATTTCCTATAGCGGATCCACACTTAAATGCAATGAAAGAAACAACCAAACGGAAATGAATTCAAATGACAAGAAATAAACTAATGGGAAATCCAAATCATAATGAAAGCAAACTAATAATGACCAATAAGCAAAATTAATCTAAAATTGGATCTCAAGAACAATTCTTCAAATGGTTACAAGTGTCAACAATAAGAGTGGACTCTACATGAAAATGCATAAAAGAATAACGAATATCCGATTAATGACAAGATTGGCCAATGAGAAATGCACTCTATATTTTTCGTGTTTAATGGATGCCAACATACTCTGCATATCATTGCATGCAACAATATTTAAGAATCACATGATTACATCAGGCTTCAAGGTACATGTGTTATATGTTTGTGATAATAAGACAAATAAATGTCAACAATAATCACTAAAGAATCATCTTATCCAGAACCTGAACCCAAAGTCTGAAACTTGAACATGATAGACTTATTAATCCATGCACCAACATTAATATAGAAATCACAGTAAATATATCAGTGCTATGATATGTTGTATTGTTATGTTTCAAGAACGCAGATTCAATAAAAAGAAAGGATATACACCATGTGTTCCAAATCTCATGAGCATGGATCAAATCCAATGTTCAAAAGTGTTTATAAATGTTACTAAGAGTAGAGTTTTGTCATATGAAAGAGGTGCAAATAGAGATCATCTCTTCAAGCAATGATACCACAAACTTATAGTTTATGCAAACCAAATTCTTGGTGCCATGACAATGCAGAAATTGATATAATTGTCACATGAATCAAGTGTCAACAATGTTCAAAGGAGACAAAAAAACTTCAGTTGTGTAAAACAACAAAGTGGTGTTATAAAATTGGAATAAATTTGCACACATATGAAGAATGAATGTTGAATTTTATTAGTATTGAAAAGAAAACCAAAACTGCAATTAAAGAGAAAACTAGTTAGAAAGCACACCATATAATAAAATGAAAATGGACTAAAACTAAATAAAAAGAACATAAAAATGCTTACCCACACTGAGGGGCCCTTCCCAGATGGCTAGCACTACTGAGAAAGATCAGATCAAGCCAAGGAGATGCACAATAGATCAACAACAATCATCTTTTCATTTAATCATGGAACTCTGTTTTTACATGACAACCAACTCCTTAAAGCTTTCTCACAAAAACAAATATCTCACTTACAAAAACTTTATGACAATAATGGATCCTTCTCATATCCCTATGAGGATTATTTATACATGAATAATCATTGAGGAGTAGATGGGACCGAATCCCAATGCTCAGATTTCAAATATTACATTTTTAGATAAAATTCTTAAAAATCTGGGTTTTATTGCAATTTGGGCAAATTCGAGTTATGGATCCACCCATTTCTTTCCAACCAATTCAAAATTTAGAAAACGGTTTCTAGGTTCTATAACTGGATGATATTTCTAAAAACCCATTTTTCTGTTTTGAAATATATGCTCCCATGTGCACGAAAATTGAGGCGCAAGTTGGCAGTTTGAGTTTTGTTGCTAATTTTTGGCAGAATCATTCCCCCTGAGTTGGAGGTCCACACATGTGAGCTGGGTAAATTCTATCTCATGTGTTCGCATGAAAACATCATTCTGGACAAAACCCATGTACCCGATTTTCCTCTAGAAGCTTTCCAAAATTTTGAATTATGTCTAGTACCAGATTAGCATAGGCTGGTACCAGAATAGGTGGAGCCTTGGTACCGGAATAGACTGAGTACTGGATCATGCTGCTTAAGAGTCAAAGTGAATAGGATCATACATAATCAATCATTTAATCGAATTAACTCAATAAAATTAAACAAATCATGCCTTAACCATAAGTTACCTCTCTATGCACATGGTCAAGGTCATTAATTGTATTTATGGATGAAACAGTCAATTAGATACACATATCATAGGTAAAATTGACTCATACATAGATAATATAGGGTAATAGAAGTTTCAATACTGAGACTCAACAGAGCTCAACATCTCTTTTATATGACAAAAAGATGGTTATTTGGTTGGGTGACGGGCTATAGGCGGTCAATTGGTTGGGAAACTACTCAATAGCCCATAATCTCAACAAATACCTTGCAACTTTTTATTTTTTGCAAATTTTGTGGGTATACATGGACTGTAATGGCACAACTAGCATACATACGCGGGCAGTAGTGGTGCAGCTAGCATACATATGCGGGTAGTATTGGTGTAGGGCGTGTACATCTTCAAAAATTGTGTTTTTAAGCAGAGTTGTTTTGTATTGGCTTGGAAAAAATAGTAAGTAAGATGGCCTGATGCCAGGTTTGCATGTGTGGTGAAATTTAGGGTTATAACATATGCCCCCTAATGTGTGAGGTCATAAGAGCATCTGATGACTGATATACATTACAAATCTTTACCAACGTACGAAGTGAGTGAGCCCGGGACCAGAGTTCAGGAGGTGCCATCTGCAAAATAACAATTGTCTAACCGAGGCGGGCATACCCATGATCGGGATTAAATAAATCATGGTTTCCAATCAAATACAGTGCAGATCCATGTCATATAACTATATAAAGTATAGCTGTGAAAAATACACAACGGATCTACATCTCAAAATCAAAGATATACATGTATAGTATCCATCTTCAAGAAGCCAACGACTCCTGATGGCTAGAGATGAGGTCTTCAAAGCTCGAAAAAAAACTTCAAGATATTCAAAACTCGGGTAGGAGTGTAATGTGGGTGTACAAATTCACTACCCAGAGGTCTTTGATGGCTCGTCGGGGAACAGACAAGAGGATCTTGGTGATTAGGCAAAGAACTTCATTGATTTCGAACAAGGACTTGATTGGACTTTAGGGATGGTTGAGCATGATGTCAAGAGAAAAACTGTAGAAATGTCGACTCAAGTTGGGTAAAACTTCCCTTGGACAATAGCATGACTGATGATCAGACTTAGGCAACATGACATTAACATAATTTCACGATGCAAGAGGCAACACAAACTCTCCATATGTTTGGAAGAATAACCAAACGGAGGAGGAAACGGCTCTATGTTATGAGAACAACTTCTTAAGGTCATATTAAATCCCAAATCTTGAAGAAAAAATGGAAGGATGTGCTTTGTCCAAGGGTGACTCATTTTGATGCCATAAAAATAAAATACTTTTCCCATCCTCTTTTTGGGGTATATTTGATTTTTTTGTCTTTTTCAATATTTTGAAAGCTTGAAAAAGAATAAAAGAAAGCTACATTAGAAAGGAGGAATGAGTGTCGCAAGTATACTAGTTCCAAGTGCAAGGAACACACTAATTCTCATAGAAAGGAGACATGTGTAGGAAAAAGGACACTCAGGAAAATTCCTCCATGGGTCAAGGTGTCAAATCGCAGAGGCAAAGTGCTACAAGGCTTGTGTATAAGGCATGCTTCAAAGGTTCAGTTGAGAGCAACATGGATCCAGCATTAGGCCAAAAACGCAGGAATGCAAATGTGATTAGTAGGACACGATGAAACCCCCTTCAATGTATTTTTTACAAGCCTAGAGAAGGTAAACTCGGTGGTTTTTCATTTTTAGAGAGTTTGAAAAAGCGCAAAAGAAGACTCCATTGGGGAACCGTTTTCGAAAATAGTTTAGTCGTCTTGAAAAAGGGATAAATTAGCATTGAAAAGACATCTATTCAAAACCATTTTAGTGAGTGTGATAAAGACAAGATCACTTGTCAATATTTTCAATTTTAAGGATTCTGAAAAGATCTTAACTATGGACTCGCTGCCTTTTTCTAAATTTAGTCTCCTTAGCCCGAAAAAGGTGAAATTTACTGAAGAGAACTCTCCCGGCAAGACAAATCTCCCGAGGTGTACCTTTTTCCTCCTTAATCTACAGGCCTAAAAAAGGGATAAAATCATCCCAGTAGATGTTTTTCTAAACCAATTAACGAGTGTGAAAGAACAAGGTCACTCGGTGATATTTTCAATTTTAAGGAGTCTGAAAAGAGCTTAACTATGGAATCCATAATGGATGTTCTTCTGGAACGGTTTAACGAGTGTGAAGAAACAAGCTCACTCGACGATCTTTTCAATTTTAAGGAGTCTGAAAAGAGCTTAACTATGGACTCCGTGGGGGTTCCATTTTTCGTAAAAGGGTTAAACTTATACCCGAGAATACTCTTCTAGGGAACCGAAGTTCCTAGAGTATACCTTTGTTCGTACAATTGACCATCCAAACCGAAAAAGGGGTAAACTACCACCAGACATATGTGCCTTCGAATTTTAGTTTGGCGAGCATGAAGGGAAACAAGATCGCTCGACAATATTTTCATGTTTAGAGAGTCTGAAAAGGGATTAAAAGAAGACCCATTTTTTGGGAGTCCCGAGGGTGAGGCCAAGAGTGATAATATATCAGACATCAGCTCAAACTCATAATCGAGACAATACTAAAAGGACTCCCAAGCCTATAGTAATTATCGATGGCATGGACACCAAAATGCAACTAGGGTCTACCTAGGGCATCCATGTGAGGGTAGGCTCTACCACTAAATTATGACACTTTTAGAGAAGCAATGATGGTTCTGTGTCGCAATTCGGTGGGGTCGATCTTAAGGTAAAGAGAAAAAGACAACGAGGTGCAACAAGTGCAGGTGGAATCCTAACTTAAATGCACAAAGTTGGAAAAACGACTTTTCACCAAAAGACCTTAGAAGTGCCCCAATTCCCAAAAAATGTTTGTCGAACCAACGGTAAAGTGTATCGTAACATCCAATAAGAAACTCAAGAACCACGTTACATGATTTTCAAGCCAGAAAAAACAACAACGAGGGTCAAAAAATGACAAAAAGGGGCAAAAACATCTATAAATAGAAGTTGGTAGCTCATTATCACCATTGCAAATTGAGAATTCACCAAAAAGCCAAAATCACCCCTTTGTGAAAGAAGTTGATTCTGGGAGCTTTAGTGGACGAAACAAACTTCCGCTTGGACCATGTAAGTACAAACTAGCTCTTCCTGCATTTCCATTCTTTCTTTTTCATTTATTTTTGTTTTTTGGGGGGCGCTCACCTCTAAAAAGGTCAGCCCTGTGTACGCATGTTGTCTAAGCACATCTCGTGTATGCACGTGGGCATAGAATAATCTGTCCATGTACATACGCGACCGTGCCCAGTAAAACCCGTGTACACCCTCTAACATATGAAAAAAGTGAAAATTCATTATTTGACTCCTCTTTGAACTTGAAAGTTTGCAAAATGTATGTCCATTGGAGAGAGAGGGAGCATGGGGACATTGATATACTAGTCGAGGAAGACCCTACTATAATCGCTGCAGTAAAACAATGCGGGTTTGTGGAAATTCTTCTGGCACACAGATGCAGAGGCATTTATGATCGAGGGATAGTCATTGACTCCAACGACTAAAGATATTTATTTTCTGACTGACCTCTCAAGGAGAGGGGAACCAATCAACCTTCTTTCTTTTCCCTCTGGGCTTCACAACATTGTCGAGTTGATCAACCAACACTGCGAAGCCAGAATAGATAAAGTGGGTTCCCAGGTATCAATCCACAAAATCACCAACCTATCACTAACAGTGATAGTTTTACTTATTGGGCAGATCACTGGATCCGTGGCTTTACATCAGGCCTCCCAGGCGCATATGCATTGCGTAGTATAGTGCTTAAATGCACGAGTGTTTGATTGGAGTACAACCATGATAGAGTGCATGAAGAGACAAATCAGAGAGTGTCGTCGGTGAAACAACAAGAACTTCGGGTTCAATACTATTTTGTTCTCTTTCTTTTTCGAGAGGGTACCTGGTCTTATTCCACGAGAGATAGTATGGGGTCACGTGGCCTCCTTCCCAGCAATGTGCATATGGGCAGCATTGCTGCCATGACAGTTGGGAGGGAGGATGATTGAGGCCTTCGATGATACTTTTTTTGACTGGTGGTCTCGACATATTCCAACTATAGAGGACTACCCCTATGTCAGGATCAACTTCTCCAGAGATCCTGACATGAATGTACCTCCTGGAGTAGAGCGAGGAGAGTAAGGTACGTTTTCTTTTAAAAGTTTTTAAATTTTTAGTTCCTTTTTATATATATCATTTTTATGTATATCAGAGTACTTGACAACTTTGTATCTTTTATGTATAGATGTGGGACCAATGTGTCCAACTGATTTTTCACATAGCAAGCACCGTCCACAACCAGAGGCGTTACTAGCAGTGGTCGTCGGACCAGCAGAAGCAGCGTGGGTACCTCCAACCGAAGAGGACGAGAGAGTTTTGAGACAAGTGGAGCATAACTTGACCACACTCACCCACACTATGCCCATGGCTGAGATCGAGGATCTCCCACCATCTATGTAGCCTCATGTTGTTGGGGTACCACGGACCTGGGTCCAGCTATTTCAGCATTTGGAAAATGTTGTAGTCCACTATGGCAGGGCCAATAGGTCTCGTGCTTAGCTTAGGGTGGACCATTTTCATGCCAAAGGCACTCTTTGTATATTTTGGAGGGCATAAGCCCCATGTTATTTACCAGACTCATTATTTTTTTAGGTGCTTATGCCCACCTATGTACTCTGATACTTTTGATATATATATATATATATATATATATATATATATATGTACATATTTTTGTCTTATGGGTTACATTTATTTACAAATGTATTTACATGTGTATGTGTGTGCTTTTTATTATGTGTTTGCAATATGCCAATCTAATACTTGATTAGCTAGAGTATCTCTCATTTGATTCAATCTCCTAGGAACATGGATATTCATAATGTAATCAAAGAAATGTTCTAAGAGATGTACCCTAAGGAATCGTCGATGTAGAGTAGGATCATAAACGCGGTAAACCCCATTTAACTGGGACACAACCAATTGTGCATCTAAGTAGACCTGGAGGTAAGAGATACCATGCGACAAGGCATCATGAAGCAACTCTATTATTGCACTATATTCGGTGACATTGTTTGTGGTGTCATCTAAACACATACCTCTAGAAGATAACAACTGACCTTGAGGTGTGAAGATCACCCAAGCTGCAGAAGAAAGCCTCCAAGTGTGTTGGCTAGCACCGTCCACAAATCCAACGAACATGTCTGATTCACTTGACATCTTCCACAGTGAAAAATTTGACATAAAAACTGACACGTCCATAAAACAAAAAGAGAAAAAATAAAAATGTATAAGCTCTATACATATATACAAGAAGTAACCCAAGGTGACCCACCTACGAGTAATACTTCTTGAGGTAGAGCCCATTTCTAGGCTCCACTAAATCTTTCCCTTCAAATTCAACCAAACGATAAGAGCCCTTCTTTAATACCTCCTTCGCGATGAACGGTCTGAACCACATGGGTTTGAACTTGCCTGCCCCTAGGGGATCCTTATCTTGGTCATAGACCAAGACAAGGTCGCCTTCGGAGAAAATCCGAGGATGAATGGACCGATCATAATGACACTTGACTTTTTTCTTGTGAACCTTGTTAGACAAGGCTGCATTGCATCGTTGCTCATCGAGCTGCTCGAGATCTAATAGGTGTTCCTCAAGCGATGAAGTGTCTGGAAATAACTGTACTGCCAATTTAATAGATGGGATCTAGCATTCTATAGGAAAGACGTTTTCCAACCTGTAAACGATTTGAAAAGGTGAGAAACCAGTAGCAGTATTTACAGGTGTTCGGTAGGCCCACAAAGATGAGTACAACATCAAATGCCAATTTGACTTGGCCAAATTGATCATTCACTGTAGAATTGTCTTGAGAGACTTATTCACTGCTTCCACCTGACCATTCGCTTGTGGGTAATAAGGTGATGAGTGTTCTTGTCTCAACCCTAGCTTTGACGTTAACTCAGACATCATTTTTCTCTGAAAGTGACTTCCATGGTCAATGACAATCTCCTTCGGGACAACGAACCTTGCTATTATCTGATTAAACAAGAAGAGAGACATTGTTTCTCCATCATCTTTGAATGTTAGCATAGCTTCAACCCACTTGGTGAAGTATTCTATTTCTATGATGATATAGCAGTGCCCCCTGGCTGAAGGGGGGTGGCATGTAGTATAATCAATCCCCCACTTGGTGAAGGGGCCAACTATGATGACGGGAAACATGGGAGAAGGATGTTCCCTCATCTCTCGTGAGAATATCTGACACGGGTGGCACTTCTTGACCAATTCAACGCAATATTTGATCAATGTCGGCCAATAATAAACGATTCGTAGAATATTTTTGGGTTGTTTCCAGCCCAGACAAATGACCACCACATGATCCAGTGTGGCATTCATTAAGCATGAGTTCCACTTCTTCATGAGTAAGGCACTGACGAAGGATGCAATCTACACCTTGACAATACAAAGTGTCTTCGAGTATGAGATAGTTTTTTTCCTGATGGCATATACGTTGACACTCATCACGAGAAGTAGAGGCGGGGCACTTCAAAGTATGGATATAGACTAGTATATATCCATACCAGGGGTCCAAAGATGAAATCAGAAAAAAATCTCCTTTAATTGGTGATTCTTCGGGCATAACATCACCTGACTCGACTGGAAGTTTCGATATAAGTTCTACAAAGACCAATGAATTTTTAGATTTCGTAGACACAAAATCCAAGTCAAATTCCTGGAGGATAAAAATCCATCTACTGATCTTTCTGCCAATTACACATCGTGTCAACATGTATTGGAACAGATTCACAAGGGCAATGACGGTGGTCTTGTGAAATAAGATATAGTGATGGAACTATTGGACAACATGTACTGCTACCAACACAAGTTTGTCAATGTGGGAGTAGTTGAGTTTTGGTCCAACAAGGCCTCAACTCAGGTAATAAATGACGTTTTCTTCAAGCAAATTGTCCTCCTGAACCAAGACCATACCGATGGTCAACTCTACCGCGACCAAATATAATAATAAATCTTTATTATAATTGGGTGGCCAAAGTAGAGGGGAAGACATGAGGGCACATTTCAACGCTTCAAAAGAGAGCTGAGAAGCTTCGTCCCAATGAAAAGGAACTCCCTTCTTCAGTAAAAGCATAAACCCTTTAGTGATCTCGGCATAGTTTGTGATAAAAGACTGAAGAAAATTAGCTTTTCCCTGTAAACTCTGAAGCTGAGGGACTGTGCACGGGGGAGGCAATTGAACTATTGCCTCAACCTTTATATGATCGACCATGATCCCTGTTGTCGACACTATGAAACCTAATAGATGACTCGACGTCATGTAGAAACTACACTTGTTTGGATTCAAGAGAATCTGATAGTAGTGACATCGCTCAAAGATAAGTCGGAGGTGTGTGGGATGATCAACTCTCTTCCGAGATTGTGACGCTAAATCATCGAGATAAGCCTCGACTAGGTGTTTGAGATCATGGAAAGAAAAAAACATGGCCCGCTGAAAAGTGGCTCCATCATTATTTAGGCCAAAAGGCATCTTCCAATAAGGAAATGTACCCACGGACAGATAAAAGTTGTTTTGTGTTGGTCTTCGGGCTTTATCTGTATCTAATTGTATCCCAAGAAACCATCCATGAAATAAAAGACCTCACAGCCCTCACATTCATCGATGATCTAATCAATGAATGGGGTGGGGAAATTATCCTTTGTACAAGCCTTGTTCAAATCATGGAAGTGCGTACGTACGTGAATCATTCTTTGTTTTTTGTTGATTGGAACGAGATTCGACACCCATTGAGTCAATTGGACAAGGTAGATGAAACCATCTTTGAGTAGTTTCTCTACTTCAGCCTTAATAGATGTTTCTTTACAAGGATTAACCAAACAAATATTTTATCAAACCAACTTGGTGTTAGGGTAAGTCGTAATCTCATGTTCGATGATTCTTGGATCAATGCTTGGCATCTCCTCGTAAGACTAGGCAAAAATGTCGCAGAATTCTTTAAATAAATATGTATAGATCTAAATCTCCTCATGGGAACAGTCCACTCCGACAAAGACATTCTCCATGATGTTAGGAGTTCTTGAGATATCGATGGGTATCATTTTAGCAATGGTTTCCATATTACCCTCAGCATAAACTGTGTGCGTAGCTAGAGGATTGATAGGACAAGACCTATCTCCAGTCATAGTCAACACAAATTATCCTGCCTCTATTTTTCCTAACTTTGGGAGGAAATATTATCTGTGATGGAGATCATCTCGGGGTCTGTCCAAACCAGTCAATGCCTCTAAAATTGCCTCATCAAAGGGAAATACCAAGTCTAAAGAATCGATAGTGGCAAGGGAACCTTGAGCCCAAGCAGGCTCAAGAACTAGATCTAACTTGTGTGTGGGAGTCGGATTGGGGTCGACGGAAGCTTGTTGGACTATAGAGTATGCAAATTATACCATGGACAAGGGCATGGACATGCCATGGTGCCCTATCCCTTCCATCATGGCTGATGGGGAAGGAAGAATCCACAGATCATTAAAGTAAGTTGTGTGGAATGACGACACTGAAAATATTTCAGCCTTAGGTTGGTCGGGGATAGTCGATATCATTTTGACATTGCTAGAAGGAGGTGGGTAATCGAAATTACCCATGAGAAGTGGGCACAAACCAACCCCCATGTTGATGATGTTGGGCTATAGGTTATCAATCGTTGGGATCGTGGATGCCCCAGATGAAGGGTCAGGTATGGAGAAGGACATTTGATCAATGGTCACGATTCGACCCTCATGTGGAAACAACAAGACCTGAAAAACTGTGGCAACCACTGCATGCCTGACATATGTCCAACTCCTTCCTAACAGGAGGTTGTAATCGAGAGGCACATCGACCACTTCAACTTCGACGCACATAGTGTTCCCTCCTAACTGTATGGGGAAAGAAGGAATGATTCCATGTGGTCTGAAAGAACGACCGTCAAAATCCATAATAAGAGTAGGTGAATGAGACATAACGGGTTGGCCAATGGCCTTCCAACATGCCAATGACATAACGCATGTCAAGGCACCCTCATCAACCACCATACATAAAATATTCTGGGTAGAAGACTTCGTGGGGTGAGCCACTACTATCTAAAATGTGGCGTGGTATGGGAGATGAGGCTTCAAGTTAGTTGTATCAAGCATGATAGTTCCCCAATTTCATGTCTCAGTGGATCCTAAGGTGGCTAGCAGATCCTTTCTCTGCAAAGGGAAGCTCTAGAGTACCTCCAAAGCAGACATCGTGCAAGGGGTTTGTGACAAATATTCCACCACACAGTATTTTTGGGCAGCCCTCGCATTTGGATTATGTGAAGCCTTCTTGAATGCCCTTTTCGGGATGTGTGTCATTGTTTCACCCATTGTTCTCTTGATATGGAGAGGAACAATGCAAGATACTAGATATATAAAATATGCAGAACAGGAACGAAATGCTAGAAATAACAGAATAACAGTAAAATATCCAGGATAATCTTCACAATACACAGAAATGATATATGAAATAGCAACAGAAATAGCACTTGAACAGAAATAGCACTTGATTCAGATAGCAATGTTCACAGGCCTCTT
>ML782910.1:120356-143339 GCA_009831015.1 Picea engelmannii | reverse complement strand
CGATCCATCTTCATCATGTATCAATGACAACTCATTGATCCATCTTCATCTATGCATTATCATCAAGGACAATACATATTATATTACATCAATCATCAATCAATCAATCCTTTGACATCAATCAATCACTTGACATCAATCAACCAAACCATTAACATCAATGACAACATGATCCAACAATATTGAGGGGTTTATATAGCCCTCTTTCCATCAGATTCTTCATCTCAAAAATGTGAGGTGTCCTCCATACTATGTTGCACCATTCACTTTTGTTTCCCTTTTTAGTACGTCCTATGTGATGGAAACAACAAAATATAGTTAGCAATTCCATTTCAAAATTATATACAGAAGAATCTTGGCCTTGTCAAGAATCAATATGCTTTGACAATCCCGAACCAATATTCCATTCCTACTTATCAGTCCTACTCAAAACTGTTGTTAGTACTCATTAGCACAGTTAAATCATTTAAAAAGATAGCATAGAATTTTATCATATAAAATTTGTAAAAATTCATTCAAATTTTTTGACCCATGAAAGATTAAAGTTTGAACTCTTCTATGATACCAATCTATAACAACCCAACCCCCTAACCCTACTTAGGATGGAGGTATATCAAAATTACTCCTTTCATTGGGATTCATCTCTTAGGTTTACACCCTTCTGTTCAACCTCTGTCCTGTGTGGCATACACATGGACTTACTCCACATCATCTACACCACAATGTAGGTTAACGTTCATTCTATTGTTTGAGTGAAAACTCCTCAGACTCGTGACACTCTCTCTTAGCAATCCTTTGGAAAAATGCATCTACACAAACCAGGAAATAAATATTTCCGATCAAACCAATTTGACTTACTAGACTCAGAAAGATCAATGGTCAATGGTGAGTCAGGTTATCTTCTCTTTAGGAAAATTGGTTGTATGATCCCCTAATCTATTATTGATTCAAAATTTCTGATGACCTTACCCCCGACAGGTCCAACAATCATCAGACTAGGAAAATCAATGGTTTAGATTACTTGGCAATTTAAAACCAGGCGATGGCCAACACTTTGCACACTCCCTGTAAAACACTTGACTAGTGGGGTATACTAAGATATCTATGGTTGATATCGTATCGAGCTACCTAATACATAAATCAATGGATCCTTCCCACATGGGCCTCTGCCATCCGAAAATAATCACTCCCAACAACTTCATGGATTTTCTGAATAGTTCTTCCCAAATTAGAATTCCTTCGATGGATCCAATAGTCATCAGAACTTCACATATAATGGTCAACGTTCTATCATATATCACACCCTCTTGGTAGTTAACCAATGTTTCCACTCCAATAGGATTCTTTCTTTGAGATGAATCGTTACCATATCCAAGGGCTCAGGTCTCATCAAACTCAACATCAATAGATCTATGGCTCTAGCCACTCTTAGGTTTTCAACATATACTATTTCTCATCGAAAATTCCATCCACTCATTCCCATAGACTTTCCCGAACTCTTCCTTTTCAACAATCTTTTAGTTCCATGCTCGAAAGAGCTTTGGTCCAAATATTTTCATCTTACCCTTCCAGATATATTGACGAATCCCATCGACTTGGGACCTTCCCATCAATAATTCACCATAGCTACGTATTCAAGGTTTTCCAGAAGGATTCTCCTTCTAATGGGCTTCCTACAAGGCCCAGATCTCTCATGAATGGTCAAGATCAAATATCCATATTGGATCAGTGGCTGATATTTTATTTGGGTTTAAACAAGGATTCAACAGGTTTAAAGAAATTCTCCAGGGCATACCTGCTCCCAGTATTCCTTGGCATCGTATACAAGGATTTTCACTCTAATCCCTCAAGTTTTCAACCCAATTAATTATTACACAGGTTCCACTATACCATAACCCTCAAAGTGAAGATTCTCATATCCTACAAACTTTCCATTCAAGGACTATGGAAAACACAAGGTTGTATCCTTCACTGGCCTTCCACACATATTTGTCACAGTTAATTCATTATCCTTTTAAGAGGGGATTACATTAATCCATTTGAAGTCAGGTTTAACATTCATTTATCATATCAAGAATGCCATTGAGAAAATAAAGTGGTTTATAATCATTAATAAACATTCAATAAGACTACAAAGAAATACTTATCTGTTCAACTTAAATTTAGGAAAACCAATTGACTGAGGGTGAATTCATTTCCACCCAACCATAGGATATGATACAATGTTTCCTTTCTATAACAATCCACCTCATGCCAAGCCATGATACCACTAGAGGAATCTCACAAGTTGGCTAAGAGGTCAAGGAATGGATCATGAATTTTAGTCTTGTTCACTCCACTAGAAACAATAGAATCCCTCATCCTCCCATTGAGCTTAGTACCTCCATGATCTTACCAGGTGCCTTCCCATCTTGATTTCCTTTTCTCAAGGGAGACCCTTCTTTGCTAAATATTTCCTTAATGTTCTATCCTTATCAATGTCAATTTATTTCTAGCAAGCACCAACTCACGACCCTCTTTGCTCCATTCTGGGTATGTGTATTCTCTACTCTAGGTTGACCGTTCAAATCTTGGGAAAGATTCCTATTTTCGTCAGGAAAACTTTCTATTTCATTTTCTCTGTTACTCGAGTCTATGTGTGTGATCTTAGTCTACTCATTCACATTAATTTTTTTTTTTTTTCCATTTTTTATGTGGCACAGTAGAGGCATTCAACAATATTTTGGAGAGAGGACCGAGGAAGGTGTGTTGTGAAAATAGGGAAGACTGGGATGTCAAAGTTCCAATAGTTGGGCTTATAGGACTACCACAAAGAACTTGCACAAGTACACCTTGTTTCAGTTGGTTTATGGAAAGGAAGTTGTGGTACCTAGATATTTTACTATCCCTAATCTCTATATAGCTCAATATACACACATGAAATATGACACATCCATTGCACAAAGTATTGCAGACATGAAGGAATTGGAAGAAGTAAGGTTCCTCACTAATTTTCATCAATCATTGGAAAAATCTAGGAAGAAGGCTTGACACAATCAACAAATTAAGACTAAGAGGTTTACACAAGGAAATAAGGTACTCCTCTATGACAATCTCTATCAGAAACATCCAGGAAAGTTGCACATGCATTGGTTAGGGCCATTCCTAGTGGTTAAGATCAGACATTCTGGTGCAGTCAAGCTAGTGCAACTGGATGGTGTCCTTCAACCAGGGTGGGTGAATGGAGCATGCCTGAAACCCTAAGTTACACATACTTAACATGAACCATGGTTTCTCCAATCCAAGGGAGCATGTACAGTAAGTAGACTTTGATTTTCTATTGAATTTTATAGCAATTTTGAATGTTTTTTATATAATAATGTCGGAGTGTGCTTAGGAGCGCCATGACATATTCGTCTCATTTTCGTTGTTAGGTTTTTTTGTAACATAACCACACAGTAATTTGATCTCTGACGCATCTTCAATCTACTCAAACATACAAGTACAGCCGCCGGAAAACCTTTGTGTTTGAGGGATAATCAAATATGAACTTTATTATTGGCTAAGTCCTATTGACATTAGTTCCAGTTGTAACTTTTAGGTTAACTACCAAGAACTGTCATCATGTCCTGTAAAGTCTTAAAAGTGACTTTCCACGTAGATCATGTCGATAATATTCTTTACATGATTCTCAACCGTTAAAACTGCAAGACCCTCACGCCGACCACGTGTTGAGTAAGAGACCCATTAAAATTAGAATCTCGCTTGAAGATTTTACTCTATTACCAGTCTCGTCGCACATCTGTGCCATAGATTGTGTTGCTAGCTGAATTACTCTTTCATTGATGATCCATTAATGGTTTATCCTGCTACCTTAGCTATAATACTTTGTAATCTTGTTCGGAACACCATTCTATTCACTTGTTTGTCTTCTTTTGTTGAGGCTCTACATCCTAGTGCATTTTGTGAAGTCAGTTACCACCTGGTTCTTGATCTAGTTTTGCTACTATAATTCCAGCATGAAACTATCGATATTGTTAGGAGTACGAGGCTCTGTATCGAAGGAAGTAGTTCCATATGAACCCTACAATCCTGGGATTGAGGTCCTGGGTGATGTCAAAGGAAAATCTGAGCAAACAAAACTCCTTGACTTGGATCTCATGGACATGGTGTTGTTCCCCTAAATGAACATTGATGTTTTCTGCGAGATGGAATCTGGGCCAACTGGGGAGGTGTAGTTCCTTCCAAAGGCTAAGTTTCTAAATCTATTCCACTCGACAATTATGAACCTCTGGTACATCCCATTGTTTGAAACCACTAGTGAATTTTCATGATGCACTAAGTTCTTGATCAGTAGGGTGCATGACCGTAGTTTATGGATTGACACATGATATCCCATTCATGCTAAACATATTCACCAACTTACATAGCTATATTTGGAGGGAAAATGTGTCTCCAAAGGATTTCAAGGACCAAGCAAACATGGAAAGAGGAAAGGTGATATTAGCCTGTATGAGCACCTCTATACAAAGAGGGGAGACCACAGAGTAAAAATCGAACCAATCCTCCCTAAGACGGTCAGAACGACATACTATGTGATTTCTAGCAAGGTCATGCGATCTTACTATAATGGTAAATGTACATTGGATTCCCTATCAGTGGTTGACTTCTGTGCAAATGGTGCAGTTTTCAATTGGTGTAGTTACTTGTTGGAAGAACTCATCATCTCTTGCGAGGAATTTCAAGAGAAGGGAGGAACCTTCACATATAGATATTTTATTTTGTATTTTGCAATGTTTAAGTGGAGGCCACCCACGGGAAGACATTTAGCACCTATCGATAAAGGTTTCCTCACCAGGATTTTTGAGCCTTGGCATGTAGGGGCAGACTCATAAAACATGGAGTTCAACAACATTGTGTTCCTAAAGTGGTACAATCAGTTGATTGATTCCACCCAAAGGATGTGTATCCCATAGGAGATTCTAAATTAACATACAAGGAACATCTCATTTTCTTTGAACCTCCATTATACATTAGTCTAGACAAGGTATGCAAAGCCTTCATAATTTCATACAAGGTTGCTACCATTCTTTTTGGATGAGGATATACTAGACAAGGAAATCCTTTCTTGGCCATGATTTAAATGCACCCTGCGCAAATCGAGTGTCTAATATTAATTTACACCATAATTGTTAAAGAAGAAGAATCCAGTATAAGAAGCAGGGTCGAGCTCTAGAAAGGTAGAACAACCCCAGAAGTTGCCAACGGCCTCAGAATCAGAGGAGGAGGAAAAAGACCAGATATAGAGGACAAAGAGGACTTTTCCAAGATGTCCCAAGATTTTGTATGAGGCCATATTCTTAGGTAAAACCATTAATGAAATCTTATTTGCTTCATTTATACAGGAGGTTTTGGATAAGAAGCCCAGAACCGGTGTGTCCCCATCATTCATCCCAGCTAATATCATCAACCGCCAACTTATATCGACTGTGTTGCTTCTCACCAAATCAGCCACTCGAAAAACTCAAAATATTATCCATATCATTGATGACCATGAGTCTAACCCTAGTATAACTTCCACCATATTCACTAAGAAACAACCATTATAAAAAATTGTAGATACCACAATCTCGCTACCACCCAATTCCCCAAAACCTATGCAGCTTGATATTCCATAAATGGTTCCCTTTTAGGAGAGGCAACCATCCACATTACCAATACTTATGAAACTACCACATGTCCCCCTCCCAGATACATAGTCTCTAAGGAAAGAGAGTGGAACATAATTCCTGAAGAATCAGAGCAGAACCCCATAACACAACTCATCATGAAAAAGTGGGAAGAGTTTCAAGCACCATAGGAGACTCAGTCGGGACAAAGCATAGCCTCACTAAAAGAACAACTAGAACCCATCCTGCAAGTTCTGTAACAATGTTTAGAATTGTTACAACTCTATCTAGTGTAGGTTGAAGCTATCCCTTTGCTTCTGCTAGCCATAAAGACTAAATTATACCAACAGTTGTGAGGGTCACTCCAGGGAGAAGAGGAAGTTGAGACACCAACTGATCAATCCATGGCCAATGGGATTCTGCTCCAAATTAGACTCCTGCTGGAGGCCACAGTTACATCTAGATATATTTCTCAATTTCCAACACTACAAATAGTAGGGTTTATGAGAGCCTCAATCGATCACCTAGAGCAATGAGTTTAGCATATTGAAACATAATATTAGTATTGGAGACAAGAATAACTTTTGGAGAAGACCAAAATAACATGGGAAGAATACTTGAAAATACAGGCAGAAGGGAAATTGGAGAAAATGAAGGGAAAGCTCACAGATATCTAGCCAACTTTTAGAAAATCAACCCCTGAGATGCCAGAATACAATGCCACTATAGAACCAGAGGAACAACTCAGATTGGTTCATAAATCATGGGAGGTACTAACATATCTAGTAGAGGAGCTACAAACACAGTTGGAGGGAATGAATTTGAAGGCTGAGGCACAACCCAAAGAACTTCAACGAAAGCTAGAACAAGTTATCTTGGAAGGCAACGATACCAGAGCCTTGTTGCATAGAAAGAATGTTGAATGTACCACCATATTGAAGGAAGTCAGTGACTAGATGGGTGTTATAACCCGTGACAACCATGCAATGGAATATTTTCGCACTAGAATCCAAAAACTCAACGAAGAAGCCTTCAGGATTTTCATTCAAACTGCATACCTGTAGTTGCATCAGGTTGAGACATTAGAATATGTGGAATGGAATACTCTCATTGCATCTAAGATGAAGGAATTCAACCTCAGCGCAACACAACAATTTGTTGTAGAAGCTTCATTGCTTGCCAGAAAATGGAAAGATAAACTTGAACAGTTCCAGGAGATCAAAGAGAAAGCGCTTGAGATAGTGTGAGAGTTGGTCCCTTTATTTGAAGGAGCCAAGGTGGAAGAAATTAAAACCCCCGAAGGACAACAAGATGAATCAAAGAGCATAGAAGAACCAAAGACTTGACTTGGGGCGAGTCAAGGATTGTGGTCGGGGCCTGTTGGGCCCTTCATTTTTATAAAATAGGTTGTGCAACCCATAAAAGGGACAACCAACCAAGTGAATAAGGTTCAAAAAGGAAACGCGCAACATAAATAAGTTGAAACATAACAAATTTTAAAGCTAGCACATAATCAGTTTTGTAGCTAATACAGTTACAACAGAATAAAGAAGAGAAGAGGGTCGATGGGTTCTCAAGAGGAAGAAAGGAACTGATTGTAAGGATGACTATGTTATTAAGGATGATTCTTGAGATGAGGATTATTCTCTTGATTAGGAGGAATCTCGAGATGAGGATTATTCTATTCTTGGGTGACTCTTTTGTATGTTCTCTTTAGTATTGTACTGTATTGTAATAAGTGTGTGAGAGATAGGGAGATGAAAGAATTGGATATGTACTCCAAATATAGACTATAATTAGGAAGGAAATGTCCTATACTCATTTTGATCAATTGTAGTATTATACTAAGATGTGCATATTGATATCTTATACTGAGTAGGGTGGATGTCTAATGTAAAGTTTTGAATGCTTATTTTCGAAAGACTTCTAATATAACAAAAAGGTATTGGAGATCAAATTTTGAAAATGTTCATGGTTCATCCTACTTTTTCTATCTATAATATATCATTATGTGTTATCTATTATGAATTACATGTCATTATCCCTTATTAATGTTCTATATAGTTTTGTTCTTCTGTATTAGTGTGTGATGTGGTAAGGATCTAAACTAAGTATCTATCTTGCGCTAGAATGGTAACAATATAGATGGATTATAGATCTATATAGCATTCTTCTTACCCTTCCCTGATCTCTTTTGTCTCAGTTTCACTTCGGGTGAGATGTCTTTCCTTTCGAAAAGATGAAAATTCCAGCGCACTAGACTACTTCGATACCCTTTTGTTGGTAACTTGCACAGAACCCTGGTTTGACAACTTTGCACCAACAAACTATCAAATTAATTGTTGTAGAGAAAGGTCTAGTTCTGTAAGAATATTTTTAAAATGAATTTAGGGTGGTAGGGTGGTTCTAGGGTGAGTTGAATCTCATAGAGGATGGTTTCCTCATTATCTGTGATAGGTTGGTTCTTGAGAGGATTCATGTCCTCATTATCTATGAAATGTTGGTGCCTAATAGGATTGGTGTCCTCATTTGTGACAAGTGGGTGCATGTTAAGTTTAAAAATTGTAAATTGTAAGTTGGTACTTGTAGAAGAACATAAAGAAAGATGCATTATGGTTTGCTCCCACATTGGGTTTCCACATAAAATTTCTGGTGTGATGTGTTTTTTGTTCTGCATGTACTGTTGATTAAGTAAGCACATCTAAACAATTTTAATTTGTTGTAAAGGAAAGAAAAATTATAAATATGATACAATACCGATTCACCCCCCTCCCCCCCTCGCAGTGTTGTTATAAGTTATAACACATAACTCTACATTGGTATCATAATTACAAAAGGGTATCAACTATGTATAGTTGTGGGAAAATAGAATGAAATTGGTGAAAATTGTGAGTGCCCCACCATCCTACCAAGAATACAGATGGTCAGATACATTACACAATGTTTATAATATTTAGCCAAATTATTTAATATCCATTTGTTGTTTCAGGCATCAACACCTCCCCTTTTTCTTGTATGCTTGCTAGTAAATCCTTTTCTTCAAGAAACTGGGACCCCTCCTTTCTGACATGAGAGCTTCTTGACTTAATAAAGAGACACCTAGATTTATTTATATTTGTTAAATTCTTCTCATCCCTCTCTACTTAAATTGCTTTATCATTTAATCTTGGTTTGGTTTTTGTTTGGTTGTACACTTAGAATTTTTTTTAGATGTACCAAAAGAGTTCCCATGAACTTCTCCAATACACCAGAGGAGTTCAAAATAATTTCCCTAGTACACACCAGTGGAATTCCCCAAAAATTATTTGACGTACAAAGTATCGATTGGATTACTTCCTTAGAAATCCTCCAACACGTGATTTTGGCCACCCGGTGAATTAATGATATCACTTCCTATATGACCAGAAGAGTTCCTACAAACTCCTCGAGTGCAACTGGGGAAGTTCTGAGCTTCTTCTCTATTTCATAAATATCTTTATGGACACACTTTCCTTTATCCACTCTGATGCAACTGGATAAGTTCTAACGTACTCCTCCAATACTCTCAGAGGAGTTTCCAGCAACTCTTCCATTGTACAACTAGAGCATTCCAAAAATCCAAACTCCTCTTCAAAGGGAATCTCACTTTGTATCGGCGCACTTCATATATTTTACTCTGATGCAACCAAAAGAGTTCCCATGAACTCTATCAGTGTGACCAAAGGAGTTCCATACAAACCCTCCAATCAAAGAAAAGCCTAACATCAATGCATTTTCTATCGATGCCTCCAATTGTCTCGAATTTCATGTCATGATTATAAGGGAGCGCTCCCCTCCATATTTTGATCATTGTTCACTTATCGTCAAGGGATAAGGGAGTTCCAAGATTTTAAGTTACGAGCTACACCATTTGAAATAAGTACCTACCCACCACCTAAGTGAATTTCTGCACATATTCAACTTCCAGGTAATCCCTAACAACCATAACTCTTCTTCCATTGATATATTCATTGGTATGATTTAATTTTTCTTTACCACAAAACCCTTCCCTTATATTACTCTCTAGACCAACCCCTAATCCTAACTAAATCTGGAGGTCACCTTCACTACTCAAAGCATCACCTGTGGGCATCGTTGCTCGATAGAAAACTCTAATCATGCCTCACCTTCCCAAACTATCCCCATGACCATTGTGTTCCTTATGTCCCCTTCACACTATACTTTAACAATGCCTTCAGTGAAAGTCCTAGAAAATTATTCTTAGTCAGTAGGACTGTGCCCTAAATTTTGACCTTCGATTAGTATCAAGCCTTGGAACAACCTTTCTCTATCTTGCAAAACCCTAACAACTAGGTCTTTTTCCTTCCTCAGGTTCACACCACATATTTAAATTTTTACTAGTCCTCATAGAGAGAATGAAACCTATTGAATGTGTGTCCATCCAAACCTTTCTTACATTGGTCTCCATAATTAGCTAGTTTTGAAACTCATGTAGTCGGCAAGGTTTCCATCATAGCCTCCGATGCATGGTAGGAATTTGTTTTTTCTTACAAGACTTGTTGGAGGGGTTAGTACAAACTTCTCTAGTTGTACACCTCCATATATTGGGCTAGTTAATACAAAATATTTTAGTTTCATATCGGAGTAGTAAATGAAAACCGCTTTGGTACAAACATTTACATGTCACCCAAAATTCATTCCAACATTGTTAGTTATTTTCTTTTTACACTGATGGAGTTTCTATCACTAACTCTGGTACGCTCTGAAAGTCTTGTTAATTGTATCCCTAGTTTATTGGTGAACTTGGCACCCACTACTCCAGACACACTAATGGACTTCACAATATTAGCTTCGATCCACAACCAACAATTTCCCACCATATTCTCTGATACATATCAGAGAATTTGTCATCTTTGACACCATTTTCACCTCCTTCATCAACCATGTTTTCAAAAATTACATCGGTTCACCCAAGCTAAGTCATACTTCCTCAAAATCGCACCATATCTCAAATCATCCTACCTTCCTCAGATGACGATTTCCCTCCTAACATTGACTCAATTTATTCCTACAGTAACAACATAGGTTTACACTAATGAATTCACCTTAAACCCCTATTATAGCTTAAAATCTCAATGATTCACATGATTTCCATAACCAATGTTATTTTTTGTTGTTATTTATTCTTTTATCGTCGGTTTGAAGCACAAATTATGATTGTGTTTTTCAAAATTTGAGATATGTCACTGTGCAAGAAGACAACCAGAAAAGTACCTGTGACAGAAGCTTCCGGAAGTGGAATATGATATGAAGAATAACCTAATGACCCAGTGGCTATCTATGACTATACTACCAAGCTCATAGATAAAGGGGAAGATTCACTCAAGTGGGCTGAAGTTTTCCAAATGTTCAAAAATCAAAACTTCCCTGTGGAAGCTGAAGATCAGGATGAACTGAAAATATTCAAAAACATCTGGAGGCTAGGGTTCCGTAGGGTGGTGATTCATGAAACAATTTTCCCTTCTGTAGATGTGATCTCATGGATCCTCAATCACATATACATTGACAATTGGTACATAATTGATGCTAAGGGGCATCACATAGCATCATTCTAAGTAGATGACCTAGCCAAGTACTACCATCAGGAAAAGGGAACCTGATCATTGGATTACGAGCTCCTCAGCAAGTTTACACACAAGGTGAAGGAGATATTCAAGACTTGGTACAACCCAGATAAGACGTTCAAACTCAAAACTTATGGTGCTTATCCCACCTCATCATTAAGAATGTTATATCAATACATCATGGCGATGCTTTGAAGACTTTATGGGGAACCATATTATTATAAATTCACTTTATCCATTATGCCCTTAATATATTACTGTGTTGATGAAGGTTCATCATTCAATTTGGATAAAATCCTATTAGCAAACCTAATAGAGTCCATCATAGTTTTCAAGGATACCTCTCCTAGTCAATTCTCAAATTTTCACATGTCTTTTGTAATACCCTTTGTTTTCCCCAGTTTGTAAATGTAGTTTTTATTATTGCCAAAAACTATTAATAGTCATGTTATGTGTAAATTTTGAAAGATGATGAAACTTTGAAAAAGGATCCAATGTAAAAAATATATATATTAATATAAAAAAAATGTTGAAAAATTGTTGAAGTGGATTTCCTATATAGGTAATGATTCCATGAGAGGGAATGGTGAGGGGGAACCCTTACTGGTTGAGGTGACCTCTGCTAGGTTGTACCCTGATAAATTAAAATATTCAAACAAGAACCGTCCTCTATCCAAGAAGATTTATTTAGTAGTCAAGCTAGTGGTTGGGTGTTCCTCCTCATAAACTAATGAGATAATGAGAAGATTACCCATCTCGAAGTTTCTAATCTGACCCAAATATTTATGGATTTTACCCATGAAAATGTGTTGTAGAAGGAAAGAAAATGAGGATGATCGCTTGCACTAAGGGGGGACACACATAGTTGGGTTTGGGTACCAAATATAATTGGAGAGGAGGGTATGAAATTCCTCTGGTTCTTAACAAAATAGAGAAGGGGAGAAATACCTTTTCTGGGTGCAGGAATCATGGGCAATTGTCTTCAAATCAAGCTGATAAATGGAGTTGTGAATGTTTTAGTGATTGGATAAGAAAACACAAAGTAACTAAGAGAGGAGGGAGATAATGGGATAGGAAGTGAAATGCCTCCCTTGTGTTGTGTATGCCATTTATTATGGCTCTTTGGGGCAATATCATACCCTTTTGCTTGGTAGAACGAATACTTGGTTTTCTAAGTTCCTATAGAGGAAGGATAATGGCCTTCATATTTTCTCATTTGTTGTGTAAAGTAATTCCCCCTCATGTAATCATCTCCTAGATTGGGGGTGGCCAACTGCAAGGATAGAAAAAGGCTATTGTTCCTATGGTTGGGTGGAAAATGGCACACCCTTTAACATTTTCCAACGCTTTCTATCTTTTAGATAAGTGTTAATATGTTTAATTTTATGTAATTGTTAAGTTCATCAATGTCGCAAAATGCGTTTTGAGTGGTGTGAATTTAGTTTCATGTTAAATGATGGCTTGAGAAATTTACATGTTCAGGAGAGTGTTACAGCTGAAAAGTTAGCTTTCATATAAGTATTTCTATTTTTAATTCTTTTCAATTGTTAATTTCAACAATATTTCAGAATTTGTTCTTAGTGGTGTGAATTTAGTTTCCTATTAAATGATGGCTTGATAAATTTACACGTTTAGGAGAGTGTTATAGTTGAAAAGTTATCTTTCAGATAAATATTTTTGTGTGTAATTTATGCAAATGTTAAATTCAGTAATATTGCAAAAATGTGTTCTTAATGGTGTGAATTCAGTGTCCTGACAAATGATAGCTTGAGAAATTTATATGTTCAAGGAAGTGTTACAACTAAAAATTATTGTGTTGATAACTTTACCTATTGATTGCACTTTCATTAAATTGATATCAGAATGTTATAATAGGTTCATTGCCATTTCTGTGATAGCATAATATTTTCTTACTAAGAACTCTCATCTCACCTGTAGGATAATAAGAAACCAAGTGTTAGCAGTAAACACTAGGCCACTATTGTCTTCACAAAACAACCTAAAAATAGGGAAATATAATTGTTGTTAGAAACTGGAGGCAGGTCAGATGGCCTTGGCCACTCTACTAACATGGGAAAATATTCTAATTCCAGAAGTTAAAGAGAATTTCAGAACTCTGTTTTTCCTTAAGAGGATAGGACAAACATTGAAAAGAGGAAAAAATATTTTAAAATAGGTATTGAGAAAATAATGGGAAATAAATATGCAATTCCTTAATTGAAATAAAAATGCAAAAGCTCGGGAATTTTATTTGGTTAATTATAAGAATTTATATTAAATTGTGTCTTGAAGAATTTGATAATATGTTCAAGTAGTGGGATTGATGCTCCTTCCACATGGATGATTATAAAATTTGAAGAGTCATGGAAAATTATATTTTGTTGTTTGCTTTTGATTGTCTCTGTTTTTAATGGTTGTTGTAAGTGATTATTTTTAGCTCTAAGTAAGAATAGAGTGGTGGTAGGGAAATTGAAACCCATTTGCATGAATAAATATCAAGTGTCAGTAGTGAAGACTAAGTTGATATATTATTCAGAGAGAACATGAAGAAATAATGAATAATTTATTTTAAATGAGTGTTTCTTCCTTTAATATTGAAGTTGTAGATCAGTTATGGGAGGTGAGTTTTCCTTGGTTAAGGATCAATATTTAAGACCTTCTTGGAAGGCTTAGTTGAGTGCTAAATAATTGTGGGTGTACGGATAAAAGACTTTAACTTCCATCCAACATTATGAACATGATAAGATTGACAAGGGGGAGTTTGGAAATTAAAGATGGACCATAATTCTAGTCTTATAATCCTAGGCTATATATCTAAAAAGATAAAATATTTAACATGAGGAATATGAGAAATAAAAAGAAAAATTAGGAATTTTGTTTTTTGTATTTAATTTATATCTTATTAAGACATGGTAAGAATGGAATTATTACCCGGTTTTACTTAGTAAAATCATGTCCAAAGGTAAATATTTGAAATGGTGGTTTTTTCCTAAAACATACTACAAATTTGTTGGATCTTATGTGGGCAGTAAGTCTTGGTAAAATATAATATTTATTCTGGGAAGTTTTAATCCCAAGATATTAATTTTCCAAAAAGAAGCTCAAATAAATACATGTATGAGTTTATACCTTTTATAAGGTTTCCTGAGGAAAATTTTCTTGGATAAAGGAGGTTGGTAAATCCTGGTAATTATTCAAAATTACTGTCCCCGAGGTGTAGGACAGTTGGTGACGGAGTGTGTTGTTAAGCCACTCTGTGTTGAAAAGTCACCAGTTCAAAACCTGCGGGGACAAAAAATCCAACCATGTTAAGGGTAGGTGCGATCCCCGGATGAATTTGACGGCTTAGATGCCCCTGAGTCGCGGTTTCTCAAGCCAAAGGTTAATCCCGATGCCAAGAAGGTCTGGACCAATTAACAAACAAAAAAATTATTCAAAATTACCAATTATTTCTTATTAAGTCTGAAGATTAAGAGGAGGAAGCCTAACATGGTAAACCATATAATTCATTCATGTTGCAACAATAAGTTTTTACAACAACAGGTGTTGCAACAATAAGTTTTTACAACAAAAAGTGTTGCAACAACCGATGTTGCAACAACATGATTTGCAACAATAGATGTTCCAACAACCAGTCTTATAGCAACAAGAGTTACAACAATAGGTGTCGCAACAACATGTGTTACATAAGTGTTGCAGTGACAAGATTTGTTGCAACATGGGTTGCACAAAAAGGTGTTGCAAAAGTATTGTAGAAAAAAAAGTTGTAGCAATAGGTTTTGCAACAATAGGTGATGCAGAAGTGTTACAGCAAACATGAGTTGCAGCAACAAGTGTTGTGGAAACAGGGGTTGCAGAGGTGTTGTAGCAACAAGAGTTGCAACAATAAGAGTTCCAGCAATGAGTGTTGCAGAGGTGTTCCAACAACAGGAGTTGCAAGAATGGGAGTTGTAGAAATGGGTGTTGCAACAACTGTTACAACAATAGGAATTTGAAACTTATTCTTTATTAGCTTAAACTTGAAATATTTTACATGAGTTACAGCAACAAGTGTTGCAGCAAACAGGAGTTGTAGAAACAGGTGTTGTAGTAACATGTGTTACAACAAGATGTGTTGTAGAGGTGTTGCAACAACATGTGTTGTAGAAATGGATCTTGCAGCAACGTGGGTTGCACCAAGAAGAGTTGAAATAATGGGTGTTCCAGTAATAGGTATTGAAGAAACAAGTGTTGTAGAGGTGTTGTAGCAATGGGTGTTGCAGAAATGGGTATTGTAGCAACGAGTGTTGTAGCAATAGTAATTTGACACTTACTCCTTATTATCTTAAAAATGAAATATTTTTGTGTTGATGCAGATTTCTTGAGGCCAAAGATGATCCTACATCATGGAGTGACATAAGGAACTATGAGGACATATATATGGAAATCGGTGCCTTGAATTTTAAATAGCCTTAATTTTCAACCCAAAATCATGTTTGAGGGAAATTATATATCATTATAAAGATATTGATGAGCAAAAGACAATGGAAGCCTTTAATTGGGGTGTGATTATAAGGAAAAGAAATGAATTTTTTTATACCCCATTAATTAGAAAGTAATTAGGGGGTTGGGTGTCTTACATAGTGGTATCAGAGCAGGAAACAACACTTGTCTTGCTTGGGCTCAGGAAAAGAGTTGAATAATTCTCTTGGAAAAATATTTTTAATGGGGAGGGCACACTACCCTACCTTATCCATAAGAACTTATTAAAATTTTACTAATGAAAAGAGGTAGAGTAATATGGGAATATGAGCAAGTTTATGAGCTCATGGTTGTATTAAAAAAAGCAATAATAATAATAATAATAATGTGTATATGCCTATTAACCTAAGGGAAGGTCTATGCATGAGAATGAAAAAGGAAGACAACTAGAATACATCTGCACTGTAGGCATGGGTAAAATTCTTGGTGCATGAGACATGTTGTAATGCATATGGTAATGAATAAGAATACATATATAATGCATATAGACTTATTATAACCTGTAATTGGTTGTAAAGTATGGTGCATGGATGGTCATTCTTGGACAATGATGACCTAATATCAGCAAGGTAGTTAACAACATGAATAAAAATGTTGATATTTCTATTACATATAAATTTTATGAGGATGATATAGAATGATTAATGAGATGCTAATATAAATTATGGTAAAGGAAGTTCTTGGGAATTTTTAGAAGACCAATGGATTAGACTGACATCTCGATGTGGATGATATCCATATGGGTATGTCTTAGTATGCTCAGGTAGCAGTAAGAGGGAATTTGGAAAGGATTCCCATGATAAAGGTATGTTGACTAAAAGTGAATTGAGGCATGAAGAGAGATAGATATTGGAATTCTACTTCCCTGGGTAATGGTGTAATTACATACTTATATTTTTTGAAATTATGGAATTATTTTCTAGCAAAAGAGAAAAAGTGGTTTCTTGTTGGTTGTTGCCATGTAGAGAGGGAGACATAATTATGAATATGCCTATGAGACTTGTCATGTGATTGACTATAATATCTCATGAGAAAAGGTTGATATTAAGATCAAATAAATGTGAATGAATGATATAAATATGTGGAAGTGATGTACATGCATAATGTATACATACATATATTCTTAAAGGCATGGTATGGCCACATGAATAAGTGAGATATGAGGCAAGATTTGTACTTTACCAGATTGGATAATTCTATGGATACATAGCTAGCTCTATTTTAAGAAGTTGATTTTCCTTGTTTGAATAATATATTGAGCAGGGCCTGCTCCATTCCTTAGAAAGAGCTAATATAAAAATGTTGAAAGAACAATGAGAAAAGAGTGATTTGTTGTTATGATAGTAGGAAAAATGAATATGCCTCTGAAAAATGCATGCAGATGGTTGCGAGCAGTCATGAATAAAATGATTTTTTTTAAATAAAATGCATGTGAAACCATAAAGTGTACCTATGGTAGACACACCTAGTATGTTGATGCATGTGGATAAGTGCATGAAAGTACAGTTTGAAAACAAAGTGATAGAATAATGTTCATATGTGAATGCATAAAATAGAATGTGTAATGTTAGAAAATAAGGATCGTGAAGCAATAAAATAAAACAAATGCAGAAATAAAACACAGAAGATACACAATACAATAGAGACATAGATATACATGGTTCACCCAGTGTGGGCTACGTCCACCAGAGAAATTTTTAGGTTCTTCCTTTATTATTATCCAACAAATAAAGGGATACAACCAACAAGACACCCGTTGTAACCTCCTCTTCTTTCTCTTACAGTCTCCTCACTTAGAATAAAATATTCTCAATGATACATAGCCGCAATACATTTCCCTCATAAAAGAGGGTTTCCTTCTAGGGAAAAAAACAGTAACATAACTTCTACCATCATATATGTGACCTTATAATGAATGGTCTAGATTTACTATGAAATTACAATATACATTTACAACACAATTTTTCCTTCAGGGACCCTCTTTCCCTCAGACCTCATAGGAGGGGAAAGCCCCCCCTGCACTCCCTCACGTGGAGGGGTGTATAGTATTCTAGGGTGTAAAGTCTTCATGGAATATAAACACAGCTAAAAACAAAGATCTCTGAATCAGGAAGATAATCAGGCTCCACAACCAAAAATCTCCCTCTTGGAGATTGATCTCAACATCTCCACCGTTGTTGTATCTGCTGGACTATGATCCTTCTTGGACCTAGAAAATTTATCATCTTTGTCTTCATGCTTGAAGACCAACTGAAACTGACCAGGAACTGAGTTTCTCCCTAGTTACTCCCTTTGTTAACATGTACGCAGGATTTAGGATAGTGTGTATCTTTTCCAACTTCAAATGTCCAAATTCAAATGTCCATCTTCCAATATGGATCGTATGAAATGGTACCTGAGTTGTATATGCTTAGTATTCGAATGGAAGGTTGATTTCTTTTCAAGATGAATGGCACTCTCACTCTTACATTACAACCTACTATTCTCCTGCTTCTTTCCCAATTCCTCCATAAACCTTTGTAACCAAATCATTTCTTTACTAGCCTTTGTAGCAGCAACATACTTTTCTTTTGTTGTTGAAAGTGAAACAACCTTTTGTAGTTTCGAAATCCAACTTATTTTTGTTCCACCTATAGTAAAAACATACCTTGTGGTGCTCTTCTTGCTATATTTATCACATTCCATATCTGAATCAACATAACCCTATAGAATAGTGTTTGAACCTCCAAAACATAATTCATGAGTAGCAATACCTCTCAAATACCTGAGAATCCACTTTATTTCCCCCCAATGTTCTTAACCTAGATTGTTCATATACATTCTCACAATTGCCACTTCATGTGTAATATTTGGTCTTATGGAAACCATCGCATATGTCAAGCTGCCAACTGGTGATGAATAAGGGACCCTAAACATGTATTTTATCTCCTCTTGTGTCTTGGGACACATTTCCTTAGTTAATTTGAAATGGATTTCCAAAGGTGTACTAATTGGTTTTGCATTATGGATTCTAAACCTCTCCAACACCTTCTCTATGTACTCACCTCGAGACAATGTCAATTTGCGATTTTTCATGTCTCTTGTTATTCTCATACCAAGGATTTTCTTTGTAACACCCAAATTCTTCATTGAAAATGAATTAGATAATTTATTCTTGAGCACATTTATATCGTGCATATTAGACCCTGCAAAAAGCATGTCATCTACATATAATAGAAAGATAATAAAACTTCCATTTTCTATCCTTTTAAAATAAACAAAGTGATCAGAATGACATCTACTATAACCTTTTTCTTTCATAAACCTATCAAAATTAAAATACTATTGCCTTGGAGATTGATTTATACCATGCAATCTCTTCTTCAACCTGCATACCAAATTCTCCTTCCCTTTGACATCATACCCATGTGGTTCTTGCATATAAATCTCTTCCTCCAAATCCCCATGGAGAAAAGTTGTTTTTACATCTAACTGTTCAAGATGCAAATATTCTACTACCACAAGACTTAAAATAGTCCTAATTGAAGTCATTTTAACAATAAGAGAAAACATTTCATCAAAATATATACCTTTATTTTGTGCAAACCCCTTTACAACAAGTTTAGCCTTGTATCGTTTTTTTCCTCCATCTTCTTCCTTCAACTTGTAAACCCGTTTATTCTTTAATGATCTTTTTCTTGCAGACTACTGAACCAAATCCCATGTCTGGTTATTTACCAGGGAATCCATTTCCTCTTTCATTCCTTGCTCCCGCTTATTTTTAGTGTCTACCTGCATTGCCTCTTCATAACATTCTGGTTCACCAGAATAAGTCAATAATAAATAATACAATGAAGGAGAGTATCATTCAGGGGGTCTACTTAACCTGGTAGATCTTCTAACAACACTTGTAGGAGTTTGAGGTACATGTTTCTCCTATTGTTGTACATTTTGATTTTCTGGTACCTTTGGAATTTATTTTTCGGTGATCTCATCAAGCATTGTTCCCTGGAACCGATATTTGTACATGACCTTCTCATTGAATATGACGTCTCTACTCCTAATGATTTTGTGATTTTCATAATCCCATAAGAGATAACAAAAATCATTAACACCGTATCCAATAAAGGTGCACTTCTTGGATTTTTCCTCAAGCTTTGTTTTATTTTCTTTATCAATATGGATAAATGCTTCACAATCGAAAGTCCTCAAAACAGAATAGTTTACCTTTTTACCTGTCCATGCCTCCTCTCGAATTATACCATCCAAATAGATTGAAGGTCCTATTTTTATTAAGTAAACAATGGTATCTAAAGCATATGCCCAAAAATGTAAGGGAAAACCATCATGCAATCTCATACTCCTTGCACGCTCTATGATTTTCATGTTCATCCTTTCTGATACACCAATTTCTTGTGGTGTTCCTGGAAATGTCTTCTCTCTATGAATCATGTGGTATGAATAGTAATCATAAAACTCCTTTATGCAATATTCACCTCCATTTTTTGATCTGAGACACTTCAACCTTTTTCCTGTCTCATTCTCAACCAAAGCTTTCCATTTATTAAAAGTATAAAAACATCAGATTTTTTTCGAATGCAATAAACCCAAGTTTTTCTAGTTGCATCATAAATAAAAGTAACATAATAACGAGATCCACCAAGATATTTTACCTGATATGATCCCCATACATATGTATGCACAATCTCTAACCTTTCACTCTTCTTTTCTTTTTCGACTCTGAGAAATCTGACTTTTTTTTGTTTTCTATAAACACAATGCTCATAGAAATCCAAATCAATTTCTTTAAGAGGTGGAAACAAATTTCTTTTGTGATGTATATGCATCCCCTTCTCACTCATGTGTCCAAGCCTATGATTCCACAGTGTTGTATCCACTCATGTAGAATATAGAGAGATAGAAGAGTCAGTATTACCAGTACATAAATACAATGTACCTACCTTCTCTCCTTTTTCTATCACCAATGGTCCTTTGGGGACCTTCCACACCTTATCTGTAAATATGGATATAAAACCTTCACTTTCCAACTGCCCTATTGAAATTAGATTTTTCCTTAGATCTGGAACATGTCTTACCTCTTTCAACAACCATTGGTTTTCATTCCTTTGCTTTATTTTTACCTTTCCCATTCCAACAATTTTTCATTGTGCATCATCACCCAAATGAACCTGTCCAAAATCACCTTGAACATAATATAGAAAATGTTTTCTATGGGGTGTGGCACGAAATGAATCCCCTAAATCTACTACCCAAGACTCAGTAATATTATCTACAGAAAGAACCAAAGCATCTTGTAACACATCACCTGTTACATTTGCTTCGTGATTTTTCTCTTAATGTCCATCTCTTTGTATCCTTGGAGCCCTGCATGTGTCCTTTCTTACCACAATTACAACACTCTATCTTTCCCAGTCTCGATTTGGATCTACCCTTCCTAGAATTCCTGTGGTTACTTGAGCTCTTTCCTCTATCCTTTTGTCTTCTTATGTTCTCCATTGTTAATGCATTACGTGATGTCTCACATGATCTTTTCTGTCGCATTTCCTTGCTAAGGATAAAACCAACAACATCATCAAATTTTAAAGTGTTTGAACCAGAGATAGAGTTACTTACAACCATGACCAAGTTGTTCCATCTTTCTGGTAATGAGCACAAGATTAGAAGATCCCTGAACTCATCATCAAATTCCACTTTTAAAGAACTTAGTTGATTATTAACCGTATTAAATTCATTTAAATGATCTACAACAGACCCACCTTCTGACATCTTCATATTAAATAATATTTTCATTAGAAATACCTTATTGGACACTAAGGGTTTTTCATATAGTTTATCCAATGCATCCATCATCTCCTTCGTTGTCTTTTCTTTCTAAATATTGAAATCCATCGATGTTGCCAAGATTAGTGGTATTGTTCCTAGTGCCTTTCTATCAAGAACCTCCCATTCTTCATCCTTCATGGCCGTCAACTTCTTTTCCATTCCACCCAATGGTAGGAAAAGATCCTTTTGATATAAATAATATTCCATCTTCATCTTCCATAACTGGTAGTTTTGGTCGTTAAATTTCTCAACCCTAAACTTTCCATCTTCCACCATTTCTCCCACTCGAACCAAGAACCCTCTTTTCCTATGAGTTACCTTTCACTATGATACCAATTGTTAGAAAATAAGGATCGCAAAGAAATAAAATAAAATAAATGCGGAAATAAACACATAATATACACAATACAATAGAGACACAGATATATGTGGTTCACCCAGTGTGGGCTACGTCCACCAGAGAAATTGTCAGGTCCTTCCTTTATTATTATCCAACAAATGAACGGATACAACCTACAACACACCCGATGTGACTTCCTCTTATTTCTCTCACAGTCTCCTCACTTAGAATACAATATTCACAATGATACATAATCACAATACATTACACTCATAAAATAGGGTTTCCTTCTAGGGAAAAAAAACCCTAACATAACTTCTACTGTCATATTTGCGACCTTATAATTAACGGTCCAATTTTACTATGAAATTACAATATACATTTACAAGAAAAAAAATCCTTCGGGGGATTCACCCCCCAACCCTTGTTTGGGGCCCGCTTGCCTCTGTACTCCCAGCTGAGGGGATAGCCCCCTTGAATCTTGCAGGAGGGGAAATCCCCCCTACACTCCCCCGCATGGAGGGGTGTACAGTCTTCCAAGGTGTAAAGTCTTAATGGGGTATAAACACGAATGAAAAAAAATACCTTTGAATCTGGAAGATAATCAAGATCCACAACTAACATGTAAAAGGGATACATGTTTATATTCCTTATGGAATATTGGGTAAACCTTTGAAATGAAGAAACCGGGACTAAATTGAGGTTGAAATTACCTCAGATAGTGAGGAATACAAAACAAGGAATGTTTCATATTAAAGAGGTTCCATGTGGAGGAATTGTGTAAAGAGCTATGTAAGGAGAACAAAGTCATAACACTAATGACTTCTGGAAAATTAGGCAGTGGGTTGCAGGCCTATTTGTATAAGAATCTTGGATTAAATTTAAAAATATAATGCATGAGTGAAATATGTTAAGCCCTAATATTGGCTCATTACCCCTTAATTGGGGCATATTATATTAGTAATGTTATTTTATTTATGTCGGCTTTAGGCCATTAGTTGTAATTATACCTCCTAGTCTCCTATATATACCAATGAGACATTTTCAT